>OZ010788.1:296084497-296174497 GCA_963932465.1 Maratus speciosus | reverse complement strand
GTTTCGAGAATCAAGTTCAAGTTTTCTTTTCTGACGCAATATCTCTGGAAGGTTACGCAATCCCGGGGTATAAATACAGGTGTGCGAGCCACATTCGTTCATTTGATCGTCGGTGCCAAAGGAGTTGCTACCAGAAGTTCTGCTGGACGGAAGATGGACTCGTGGGTAAGTCGATTTCTGATTATTTCTTTAATCGTACTTTGAAGTTTTGCCTCGCAGTCTGGACTTGTAAAAATTTTCAGTTTTGCCTCGCAGTCTGGACTTGTAATTTTTTTCAGTTTTGATCTCGCAGTCTGGACTTGTAAAAATTTTCAGTTTTGATCTCGCAGTCTGGACTCGTAAAAATTTTCAAAGAAATCTTTTCGAAATAAATTTCATCATTACCCTCTAGTAAAAAAAAAAAAAAAAAAAAAAAAAAAAAATTTTTTTTTTTTTTTTTTTTTTTTTTTTTTTGAAAATTCAATGTATAAATGTGTGCGTTTTCTCTCAGAAAACTAAGAAGACTCTTCGGACGAACAAATTGGTAAGTTTCGTGTTTTCTTTTTGTGTTTTTCTATCTTTTCTTCTCGTTCGAGGCGCCGGAAACCCAGCGGTGTTAACGGAAAGCGTCTCGATCCCTTCAGCTTTTTTGTGTTTTTCTGTCTTTCTTCTCGTTCGGTGCACCCGAAACCCAGCGGTGTTAACGTAAAGTGCCCGAACCCTTCGACTTTTTCTTCGAGGCGCCGGAAACCCAGCGGTGTTAACGGAAAGCGTCTCGATCCCTTCAGCTTTTTTGTGTTTTTCTGTCTTTCTTCTCGTTCGGTGCACCCGAAACCCAGCGGTGTTAACGTAAAGTGCCCGAACCCTTCGACTTTTTCTTCGAGGCGCCGGAAACCCAGCGGTGTTAACGGAAAGCGTCTCGATTCTTTTCTGGCGTGTCGTTTCGTCCTTACTCGTGCGAGCGAAGATTCTCCGGACGTGCCAGCCAGGCGACAGATTCGAAGGACGTGCCAGCCAGGCAACAGATTCTGGGGACGTGCCAGCCAGGAAACAGATTCGAAGGACGTGCCAGCCAGGCAACAGATTCGAAGGACGTGCCAGCCAGGATTTCAATTCTCGGGACGTGCAGGCCAGGAAAAAGGGGTGAGTATTCTTTTCGTTTTTTCCCAGGCATTTTTTTTTCACTCCGAGTCGGATTCGCTTCGAGTCAGTGCGCGTTCCGCCAATTACCGAGCGAAAAAAACCAGGCGCGAGTCAGGTAGTCCGTTTGATCCTGGTCTTGCGGCAAAAGACGAGTTTTTCAGAGCGCGTGTTTAACGAAAAACGCTCGGTTCTAGCGCGTTCTCAAAAACCAGTTTCACGAATCAAAAAGTCCTTTCCTTGGTGCTGGTCTTGGGAGGCACGGTTCGTCTCGAGAAACAGTTTTTTCCCGAGACGAACGCGCGGATAGGAAAGAGCCATCTCGGACGAATTCGATCTCGGAGTCGGAGTGTTTTCTTAACTATTTTTTTTTTATTCGACCCATCGAGCCATTCCTTCGTCTTCGGGCGAGCGAGGAGACGTGCAATGCCTTCAGCGACTGCGTTGGTGAATCGCTCGTTCGATTCGACGATGCGTTTTCGTGGATTCCGGGCTCGGGCCGAATCTCGAATTTTTCTTAAATGTTTTTTTTTCGACCGATCGAACTCGTTCCTTCGTCGTCGTTCGAGCGAAGAGACGTGCAATGCCTTCAGAGACTGCGTCGGTGAATCGCTCGTTCGATTCGGCGATGTGTTTTCGTGGATCAGGGGTTCGAAAGGTCTAGAATTTTTTCGAAACGGGTTCCCGTTCTTCTCTCTCTCGGTGTCCCCGTTTTATACGCCGGCCGGAAGCCGTTCGGGCCCTCGAGCGTGGATTTTCTCGACGATCTGTTCCCAGGCGCCAAGCCGCGGATTTTCGGAGGGTTTCTTTTGTCTCCGGCGAACGTTTAAGGAAAGCACTCGATATAATTTCCCTTGCGGGAGATTTCGCGTGGCCTCTGGAGCGAGAATCGATTTTCGGGTCGATTCCCGTTGCAGCTGCGTGTGGTCTGACCTGGTACGCACCGCAGAAAGGCGTGGCGGGTAGACACTTTCCAGTTCGGTGGAAAAGATACCGACGGCGTCGACGGAGACAATCGACGCGTTTTTCTTCTCGAATCGGGAAGGAAAACGCGAACCGGTCCGCGGCGAACATCTTTTCACGCACCCCCGGCGCCAGAAAAAGTCCGGGAGTAAATTTTCCGTCGAGCTGTCCTCCGTGAAGCCGCGGTGAATCCAATCCCAGTTGTGACGGCGTTTTTTCGTTTTTTATGTTTTTTTATCTTTTTCTCGAGG
Source organism: Maratus speciosus (assembly GCA_963932465.1). Classification (NCBI taxonomy): domain Eukaryota; kingdom Metazoa; phylum Arthropoda; class Arachnida; order Araneae; family Salticidae; genus Maratus; species Maratus speciosus. The sequence goes on along the minus strand of OZ010788.1, from coordinate 296,172,164 downwards.
AGGTGCGTAAAGATGGCGTTCCCGTTCGGTAAACCGCAGTAACCGTCCACCTGCTCGGTAACGCAGATGAATCTTCGGACGATGCTGGCCGATGCGAGATCGGTCGGTAGGTGGCGGCGATCTGCGCGTAAACCGTTTAGGCACCCCGAACGGAACGAGCTACGATGTGCGGCTCTGGGACTTTTCGAATGACTGAATTTTCCGCCGAGAATCACTCGTTCTGCCGATGGCCGGTGGAAAAACGCGGGGCCGACGAGCGAGAAAACGGGAACCGTACCGCGGAATCTGGAAACGAGGTGAGTGAAATTTTTATTTTTTCAATAAAGTTTTTTACAAACGCTCGTGTACGTGTCTGTTTCTCGAGTCGAGTCCTTATTTTTTTCTTCCCACGCAGACAGAAAACAGATCCGTCGGGCGGGAACAGAGCGAAAAAAATTTTTCTGGTAATAAAAAACGCTGGTTCTCCTTCGACGGATCGCGTACTTTATTCTCACACGCTCTAGGAACTCTGTTTTTTTCGAATCGATTCGATTTCTTTTTCAGGTTTTCTCTTTCAGATTTTCTCTTTCAGCTCTTCTTTTTCAGCTCGTCCGTCGTTTCATCATTTCATCATTCCATCGTTTCATCTTTTCATCGTTCCGTACCGAATCCCGAATCCCAAATCCCAAATCACGACCCCCGTCCCATCACATCCGATCGTCACACCGTCCGTTCGCCCCGTCCAAATATTTCACCATCCCGAATCCAATCGTCCCGTCCGATTATTCCATCGTCCATTCGTCCACTGCCCCGAATCCCGAATCCCGAACCCCGTCCGATCATTCCATCGTCCATCGTCCATTCGTGCACTGCCCCGAATCCCGAGCCCCGTCCGATCATTCCACCGTCCATCGTCCGTTCATCCCGACCGTTCGAAGTTTTCCGTGGTTTCCTTCGAACCTCGAGCGAATGCTGGTCGGGTTCGCCAAAGTCCCGCCACGGAGGGCAACGATTCGAGTAGGAAAAATATTTACACTTGTAAAAATAAATCAAATTTATAACTTAACTTGTTTAAACTTGACTCGTAAAAATATTATCAGAGTAAAAAATGATTTCTAAACATAAATTGTAAAAATATTTCAGACCTGAAAAAAAAAAAAAAAAAAAAAAAAAAAAAAAAAAAAAATTTTTTTTTTTTTTTTTTTTTTTTTTTTTTTTTTTTTTTTTTGCTTGAGTATATAACCGTTTGAAAAGACTTAAGAATTTACTTCTATACATTTTGCACGGAATTCTGAACTTGCACCGGCTCGATAACTTTCGTCTGCGAAACCGTAATTTTCGACATGTCGAGACATTCGATGAAATCCCTCAACGCGTATAACAGCCTGCTGAGATGCAGAGTGAAATTTCTATGTCCCTGTTGCCGAGAAGTCACGTGTTCGAAAGACTTCGAAAACCATTGCCGGGCGCGGCACGGAATCTATCCCCGGGTCCAGTGCGTCTGGGCCGCGCGTCGTGGAATAGACAGACCAAATATCTACACGTCGATCACCTGATCTCGTGCTGGAAACGATTCGCGAAGCCGTTGTTCGAGCCCGCTCCGGGATCCATCGTTCGCGGACAGTCGGGGCGAGAAAACCGCCACCGGGAAAACGCCGAGATCCCGCGAGAATCGACGAGATCCAGCGAAAATCGGGAATCTCGGACGAGACCCCGCGAGAATCGGGAATCGACGACTCCGGAATCTGCGGCCGCTGCTGCAGGTCGCGGGAAGATGCAGAACGAGCGCCTGAAACGGGAAATCGAAGCGCGCGACGCGGTTCTGATTTCGCGAGGGAAGAATTCAGACTCGTCTCCGACTTGTTGAACGCGGGGGAACCGAACGCGAAAGATCTCGCGCCGGGCGAAACCTGAAAAAAAATTACGAGTCCGAAACGCCTGGAAAAAATTATCTGATTCCTATAACGTTTTTTTTTCAGATTTGGATTCCTATATAATTTAGATTTTCGAATCTTGGTTTTGTTATTGTAGCGTTCTGGAGTTGTGAAATGTTTCCAAAAATTGAAATCAAAATTATTTCAAACCTATAATGTAATAAAGTGCAAGAATCCAGTTCGGAAAGAAATACTTAAGCTCGGAAAGAAATACTTACCCTTTCGAATGGAAAGAAAATATCCAAGAAAATCGATTTCCAAGAATATTATTGACTGTCGCGTGCAAAAAACAACACGGTTTATAAAAAAGCTGAAATAAGTTATAATTGTTGACCTGTATTTTATATAATACAGGTTGACACTATGGTCAGCCCGTATACAAACGTTGAAGATCCAATCTGAAAAAAATTTTTATTATTATAAAAATTATCTCAAACCTATAATGTAAAAAAAAAAAAAAAAAAAAAAAAAAAAAAAAAAAAAAAAAAATCTTTTCGAAAAAAATTTCATCATTACCCTCTAGTAAAAAAAAAAAAAAAAAAAAAAAAAAAAATTTTTTTTTTTTTTTTTTTTTTTTTTTTTTTTTTTTTTTTTTTTTTGACTTGTAAAATATTTCAATCTTGTTTCGAGTTCTGGAGTTGTAAATATTTTCGAACAAATTTCCTAGTCATAGAAACCATACAAAAAAAAAAAAAAAAAAAAAAAAAAAAAAAAAAATTTTTTTTTTTTTTTTTTTTCCCACGCGTTTTGAGAATCGAGTTCAAGTTTTCTGACGCAATATCTCTGGAAGGTTACGCAATCCCGGGGTATAAATACAGGTGTGCGAGCCACATTCGTTCATTTGATCGTCGGTGCCAAAGGAGTTGCTACCAGAAGTTCTGCTGGACGGAAGATGGACTCGTGGGTAAGTCGATTTCTGATTATTTCTTTAATCGTACTTTGAAGTTTTTGCCTCGCGCTCTGGACTTGTAATTTTTTTCAGTTTTGATCTCGCAGTCTGGACTTGTAATTTTTTTCAGTTTTGCCTCGCAGTCTGGACTTGTAAAAATTTTCAGTTTTGCCTCGCAGTCTGGACTTGTAAAAATTTTCAGTTTTGCCTCGCAGTCTGGACTTGTAAAAATTTTCAGTGTTGATCTCGCAGTCTGGACTTGCAAAATTTTCAAAGAAATCTTTTCGAAAAAAATTTCATCATTACCCTCTAGTAAAAAAAAAAAAAAAAAAAAAAAAAAAAAAAAAAAAAAAAAAAAAAAAAATTTTTTTTTTTTTTTTTTTTTTTTTTTTTTTTCAGATTTGGATTTTTATATAATTTAGATTTTCGAATCTTGGTTAAGTTTATTGTAGCGTTCTGGAGTTGTGAAATGTTTCGAAAAATTGAAATCAAAATTATTTCAAACCTTTAATGTAATAAAGTGCAAGAATCCAGCTCGGAAAGAAATACTTACCCTTTCGAATGGAAAGAAAATATCTTGTAAAACACTTGTAAATATTTGAGCTGAAGATTCTTGGCTTTTACTCGTTTTACCAGAGGATTCTTGGCTCGTAATCGTTTTACCAGATGTTTCTGGGCCTCTATTCGCTTTACCAGAGGATTCTTGTCTCGTTCTCGATTTACCAGAGGATTCGTGACTCGTATTAGCTTTATCAGATGATTCTGAGTCTGTGATCGATTTACCAGAGGATTCGTGGCTCGTATTAGCTTTATCAGATGATTCTGAGTCTGTGATCGTTTTACCAGAGGATTCGTGGCTCGTATTAGCTTTATCAGATGATTCTGAGTCTGTGATCGTTTTACCAGAGGATTCTCGGCTCGTACTCGTTTTACCAGAAGATTCGTGGCTCGTTTTACCAGAGGTACTTTCTTTACGTGTCGTTATGGGACGCCGTGTTCTTGTCGTTACTGGATTTTTAGATTCAGATTTTAAACTTTTCTTGGATTCTGGAGATGCTCGCACTCGTTTTACCAGAGGATTCGTGGCTCGTGGCTCGTTTCACCAGAGGATTCTTGGCTCGATACGATCATTTTATCCCGATGAAAAATATTCGGTTCTGAAATTGTTTTATGAAATATAATTAAAGTTGGGATTTTTTTGTTCGCGTAGCCGAAATATTACCAAATATGATTTTTTGCGACACTCTGTTTCGAAACGTACAAGTTTTATTTTAATATATTTTCAATATTGGCGACCTGTCTGTTTTTAAAAAAAAGGCCGAACGAGGTGTGTATGGACAAAGACATAAAGTCTTTCCTTACACACACCTCGTTCGACCTTTTTTTTTTTTTTTTTTTTTTTTTTTTTTTTTTTTTTCATAAAAAACATATTTTTACAGAAATCAGTTCAGTCGGTACTCGAAGACTTCGTCCCCGAAATGTACCAATACTTTTCTCGGCGGCTCGGGAAGTCTGAGAATTTCCAGGCTCGAGTTGTACGAGTGTATTTCGATCCTTTTGAACATGTATTCCCGGGCCAGGTCTTCGTACAGGAGAAACGTCTTCGTCTTGAACTCGTTCAGGAAATCCCGAAAAGTCAGAGAATTCGAATACTCGCCGACCAGGAACTTGACGCGCATGGCCCTTTTGTGCTTGGTGGCGGCCCTGATGGTCTCCAGGGGCAAGACTCGACAGGTATCCGACATTTCGAAGACGCAACGCAAGTAGAGGGCCGATCTCCGCTTGCACGGCTTGAGAAGTTCGACGGCTTCTTCGGCAGAAAAAATTTTCGTGTCCAGCACCTGGCGGGGCAGCTCCATTCTCTTATACACGATGTCCCGGATCCTGAGACTGGCGTACATCGAGGAAAAACGGTACGTGTTTCTGTATTCCAGGATCCGGGCCACGTCCGCGGCCCTCAGGAAAGGCAGCCCGTCGGCGGACAGAACGACCAGCACGGGAACGGGCAGGCGATCGTGACACAGGTAGAAAAACATGGCGGCTGGCAAAAGTAAAAAACACTCGGCGGGCGAAACTCAGAAAAACTGGTCACGGAGCTATCCACACGCAGCGGTTCTCTCGGGCAGAATGATTTTCTTTTCGCCCAGAGCCCCGCATTTATACCGAGAGATTGTTCCGGAACATCCTGTTTCGCCGGAAGAAAAACACGCGATCACGTGACTTCCTTTCCACGACTCGAGGAAATCGAAGCCGAAACGAAAATAATCTCGCGCGGCGTAAACTTCCTCTTTCGCGGGAAACGGATCACGTGATGTCCTTTCGACCCGTTTCTTTTCGTCTTTTCTCGGAACGACGCGGGCGGAAGCCGATAAGAAAACTCGCTATAATTAATCGCCCGCGCGACCTTTCGACCTTCCGGATGAAAAAAGTGTGGAAGGAAGACGATAAGAAAACTTGCTATAATGAGTCTCGAACGAAATTATCTGCGCGGCATCGAACGTGAAAATATCGATTGCCGGAGGAAGAAACGCTTTACCATGTGTCGAAAAACAATTTTCCTGATGTCGAAAATTGGGCTTTTCGGTATGGACGAAATGCTCCTCGAAAGAAAGATATTTACCCAGAGTTTCGTGGATTTTTATGCGGGGATCGAGGACGGCTCTTGAATTTGCTCGAACCCCCGAAGCTTTTCCTTTACTCGAAGAGAAATTGGGCTTTTCCCCACCTGATGTCGAAAATTGGGCTTTTCGTTTACGCGATGTTTTCTCTCTCGCGAAGAAAAGAACGAAATATAAAGAAATGGAATGGAACAGATACATCGCCGATATCGAAAATATCCTAAAATAAAACTCGTACGTTTCGAAACAGAGTGTCGCAAAAAACCATATTTGGTAATATTTCGGCTACGAGGTAATGTAAACGAACGAGATACTCATCACTTTTCTTAAATTATCGTTACCTTTATTATTTTTCATAGTTCCGACGCGTTCCCGGATCGGCTACGCGGTAATGTAAACGAACGAGATACTCATCACTTTACTTAAACTATCGTTACTTTTATTATTTTTCGTCGTTCGAAAAAGCAAAATACCGATACGAATTTTCGGAAAATTCCAACGCTGTGATGCGGGATCCACGACCGCTTCGAATATTTTTTTCGACTCGTCCGTTTTCGTAAACTAAAGAAACAAAGACTATCGGGTTTTCGTGTTTCTTACAATTATGAATTTTATATCATAATACATTTTACCTTGGCTCGTCTCGCGTTCTGGACTGGTCCAAAACGCGAGATCATATCTGAAATATTTTACAAGTCCAAAACGCTACGATAAATTCAACTAAGATTCAAAAGTGTAAAAGATATAAATCTCCAACGTTAAAAGAAAAAAAAAAAAAAAAAAAAAAAAAAAAAATTTTTTTTTTTTTTTTTTTTTTTTTTTTTTTTTTTTTTTTTTTTTACAGGATGTGCGCGAGATTATTTTCGCTTCGATTTCCCACGGCTCGTCGAAAGGAAGTCACGTGACCGCGTGTTTTTTCCGGCGGAACAGGATGTTCCGGAATAGTCTCTCGAGGTCGAGATACGGTATAAATACGGGTCCGCAGCCGCGATGAGCTATCATTTCTCTCAGAGAATCGCTCCGTGTGGATCGCTCCGTGTTCCTGACCAGTTTTTTCTGAGTTTCGCCTGCCGAGTTTTTTTAGTCCGAAATTATATTGATCGTCATGCCTGCCGCAATTTGTCCCATATGTTTGGAGGTTACGACGAGTAAAAGATTTTTCAAAGTAAGATTACATTGCACACACGTGTTTCACAGTACATGCTTATACGAATGGATTGATGAAAATTCAACATGTCCTGTTTGTAGGGGCAAGTTAAATAACTTGATGAGAAAACGGATAACTAGAACGTACCACAGATATATTTGTGGTAATACGTTTATTTTGCGATAACCATGTAACTACTATGGGGGTCGTAGACCACATGGATAATCTTGAACTGCAAAATAATTATGTACAAAAAAACAGGTCGAACGAGGTGTGTGAGGAGAGATATAAAAGTCTTTCCTTACACGCCTCGTTCGACCCGTTTTTTGCGTTAAATATACAACCAATATTGAAAAATTATTCAGAATAAAACTTGTACGTTTCGAAACAAAATGTTATAATGACGTATTTGATGATATTGCGCCGCGTAACACTTGGCTTTTCCCCGAGTCCAGCAAAGAAACTTTACTTTTTTCATATACACCAGTTTCTCGATTATTTTTTCACAAGTTATCCTTCTTATATAAAATTCAAAGTAAAAAAAAAAAAAAAAAAAAAAAAAAAAAAAAAAAAAATTTTTTTTTTTTTTTTTTTTTTTTTTTTTTTTTTTTTTTTACATTGTTGGTTTTTGATTTATTTTTACTTCTCGGAAAATTCTCGATCGCTCACTTTATTCCTCTTTCGCACTCGGAACCTTTAAAGGGTGAAATCGCGGTAACGATTTCCCCATCGGCGGAAAAGAAAATTGGAATATTTTCCCGGGTCGAACGAAATCGCAATCTCGGAAAAAGAACCCGGCCGTCGCCCCGAAATATCTTCCGGGATGTTGCGCAACGTTCCGCCGGAAACGAAACCGACGCGCGGCTCGCAGCTGCGTTCGAGGTCACGGGATGTTTTTCTGGGAAAGGAAGCTACGAATCCGGTGACCTCGTGTTTTTTGTTATCGCGACGCGCGGGCGAGAATAAGTTTATCGAGGTCACGTGACCTCGCGCGATTCTAAGAAAAGAATCGGAGCGACAAATTCTTTTTACGGAACGGATGGCAGGATGTCACGTGGAGTTTTTATCTCGCGTTTCTAAAGAAAAGAACATCCCAGAACTCTTCTCCGCGCTCGTTTTATTCCTGGACTTTTTTTTCGGACGACCGGCCGCGTGATTTCCGAGAATTTTTATTTTCGTCCGACGAGAGATAGTATAAAAGAAGACGCGTCGGGACCGAAAAAATCATTCTGAATTTCTCTTTACGTGAGAGAGCTCACTCGCTGCCATTCGATTTATTTTGCCTCAGAGTTTCTGCCTCTGCGTTTTCCCGAAAGCCACCGAGTCCATCTTCCAGTGCCGAGTTTCCACCTCTGCGTTTTCTCGAAAGCCACCGAGTCCATCTTCTAGTGCCGAGTTTCCTCCCTCTGCGTTTTCCCGAAAGCCATGAGCCTGTCCGACATCTGCCTCGTCATAGACTTTGACGGATTCCACGTCCAGGGAAAGTTCCGCGTCCGAGAAATGGGATACCTGTCGATCACCGATATCTGGGACAGAGGTTGCTACAGGTTCGATCTGGGCCACCTGGCCGAAAAAGCGACGCACAAAGACTGGAAGACGATCGACCATTGCACAAAGTACATACACGGCCTGACCCTCGAGAGTTGGCCCGGAGAATCCGTGTACACCGAGGATTCCGTGACGGCGTGCGTGCAACACGAGTACGCGAAGGCCGCGAAGGACGGAAAATACCTGGTCGCTTACAAAGGGGGCCACGTCGAAAGGGACGTCTTGGAAGACCTAGACATACCTTGCGTCAACCTGGAAGACTTTGGCTGTCCCAAGTTCGAAAACCTGCAGCGTTACCTGAAATCGATCGTCGGACACTGCGGGTATCACAGGAAGCTGAAAAACGGAAAGACGGCTCACTGCGCGGGGGCCGAGTGCTTCTTCTTCTCCGAGTGGGTGAAGGAACAGCCCGAGTGGTTGGAGGAAAACTCCGAGTGGTGGTCGAAACTCCTCGAACGGGAACAAAGAAAACTCGAGGCCAAATGAAAAAACTCTGAAAAAAAAACTTTGAAAAAATGAAAAAACGGGTCGAACGGGGTGCGTGAGAGGAGAAAGACTTTTGTCTTTCTTCCAAACGCATCTCGTTCGGCCCGTTTTTTTGTATCGGATGTCTCGACAATATTGGAAAACGGAACGCTTTCTGGAACGAAAGACTGAAAAAAAATGGGTCGAACAAAGTGCGTGTGAGGAAAAAGACTCTTGTCTTTTTATCCAAACGCACTTTGTTCGGCCCGTTTTTTTGTATCGGATGTCGCGCCAATATTGAAAATTATTTAAAGGTAAAACTTGGTGATACATTCGAAAAAGTGTTTTCGAAACATATTTGATGGCTGTCGCAGTCTGGACTTGTAATTTTTTTCAGTTTTGCCTCGCAGTCTGGACTTGTAAAAATTTTCAGTTTTGCCTCGCAGTCTGGACTTGTAAAAATTTTCAGTGTTGATCTCGCAGTCTGGACTTGTAATTTTTTTCAGTTTTGCCTCGCAGTCTGGACTTGTAAAAATTTTCAGTTTTGATCTCGCAGTCTGGACTTGTAAAAATTTTCTGTGTTGATCTCGCAGTCTGGACTTGTAAAAATTTTCAGTTTTGATCTCGCAGTCTGGACTTGTAAAAATTTTCAAAGAAATATTTTCGAAAAAAATTTCATCATTACCCTCTAGTGAAAAAAAAAAAAAAAAAAAAAAAAAAAAAAAAAAAAAATTTTTTTTTTTTTTTTTTTTTTTTTCAACGTTGGAGATTTGTATACTTTACGCTTTTGAATCTTAGTTAAAATTATCGTAGCGTTCTGGACTTGTAAAAAAATTCAATCTTGTTTCGCGTTCTGGACTTGTAAAATATTTCAATCTTGTTTCGCGTTCTGAACTTGTAAAAATTTTCGAACAAATTTCCTAGTCATAGAAACCATACATAAAAAAAAAAAAAAAAAAAAAAAAAAAAAATTTTTTTTTTTTTTTTTTTTTTTTTTTTTTTTTTACAACTAGGAAATTTTTTCGAAAATAGTTTACAAGTCTAAAACTGTGAAGGAGATTGAAAATTTTACAAGTCCAAAACTGTGGACGAGATTGAAAATTTTACAAGTCCAAAACAAGTCAAGAACGCCATGGTAAAATGTATATGAAGAAATCTTTAAGTTTTTTCCGAGGGTTATATTCCCAAGCAATTTTTTTTTTTTTTTTTTTTTTTTTTTTTTTTTATTTTATTTTATTTTTTTTTTTTTACAACTCGAATCGGTATATTAACGGATCGACTGTTCGCCTGTTTGTCTCCGTCAACTTCTGGTTCTGTCTCGACACACGTTGACAACGTCTTGAAATTTTCGCATCATGTCGCCGAGTCGAAAAAGTGAAGATTCTGAATCTTTGGAAACTTACGCGAAAAGTATCTCTGAAAATCCCGAATATTTCTCGTGTTCTCATTGCGAAAGCGTCCTTTTACCCGAGCAGTTCGAACATCATTTTTTTCACCGCCACCTATTGGACCATCGAACCTGTTGCGTGTGGTGTCTCGGGAAATTTTCTTGGAGCTGCGAAAAACGAAAGCCCGAGCACGTCGATCACCTCCTTTCCTGTTTTCGGAAATTCGTGAAATCCGGGGGCTTCGAAAGTCCACCGCGAACACCCGACGGTCGTACGCCGGAATTGCGTCGTTCGTCTCGCCTGGCCAAAAAAGTGGGCCGGCCAGGGTCGGATTCCCGGTTTCGATCGGGAACCGGAATCGGCCCGTTTAAAAGAAACGCGCCGAAAAAATCAGGAGCCGTCGGAAGTGGCCGACGAGGAAATTGAGAAAATCGAACCGGAAAGCTCGTGATGAAATGTATCGAATTATTCATAAAAAATTGACAAGTATAACCACAGAAAAACGTTTGAAAAATTCTTCGCTGTGGTTAAAAAAAAAAAAAAAAAAAAAAAAAAAATTTTTTTTTTTTTTTTTTTTTTTTTTTTTTTTTTTTTTTACGTATGGTTTATACCACTAGAAAATTTCTTTCAAATATTACAAGTCCAGAACTGTGGGCAAGATTGAATAGAAGATACAAAAGAGAATACAAAAGTCAAAAGTCGAATGCATCGAATGAATCTATCGTGAGATATCTTTACTATCGAATTCCCGTTCATGGATGTTATACAGAGTACCGTGAAAACTTACTTTCTATGCTTGAAAAAGTGCAAGAATCCAGTTCAGAAAGATCTTTTTATGTAAATTATATTGTTTTCTGTTTCGCTGAACAAAAATCGCAATCGTAAATATTTTCTTGTCTTGAACTTGTGCTTTTTCTCAAAAATTTTACTTTTCTGGTCATCATCGAAATCTTTCCCACTCTTTTTACGTAAATTATATTGTTTTCTTTCTATGTCTGAAAAAGTGCAAGAATCCAGTTCAGAAAGAAATATTCACTCTTTCGAACGGAAAGAAAATATCCAGGAAAATCGGTTACCAAGAATTTTATTAATTGTCGCGTGCAAAAACAACAGTTTATTAAAAGCAGGTAAAAATAGGAGTAAATCTTTAAGTTTTTTCAAAGGGTTATAATCCAAAACAATTTCTAAGTCTGAAAAAAAAAAAAAAAAAAAAAAAAAAAAAAAAAAAAATTTTTTTTTTTTTTTTTTTTTTTTTTTTTTTTTTTTTTTTTTTTTTTTCAATGTATGGATGGACTCGGAAATTTCTTTCAAACATTACAAGTCCAGAAATCTGGGCAAGATTGAACGTTTTCATTTTTACGAGGAGTAAACCTTCGAGTTTTTTAAAGTTTCGTTCGTCGGAATTTCACAATATTGGCGCCGCGTCCAATGCAAAAAACGGGCCGAACGAGGCGCGTACGGACAAAGACTACAAGTCTCTCCACACGCGCGCCTCGTTCGGCCCGTTTTTTTTATTTTTTTTCATTTTTCGGTCAGAGAGATCAGGACAGTCCGTACTCGAATTCCTCTTAGCCGAAACGAATCTCCGCTTTCTTCGCGGCAGATTCCCTGGCCGCGGTCTCGTACATCTCCGCGGTCGCGCGCTTGAATTCTTCCAGGAATTCCTCGAAGCTAGGCGAGTTCAGATAGTCTTCGACGCCGATCTCGACGTCCCTGGCTTTTCTCCTGTCGGTGCAGGGCGCGGCGGGCTCGTCCACGGAAACCCTCGGAACTTCGGGATTCAGGAACCAGAATCGGATGGCGCGGGCGGATTTCTCGCCGCAGTCCCTCAGCAGATCCAGGGTCTTTTCGACGGAAAATATCCTGGTCTTGAGCGCGGAACGGGGCAGTTGCGTTTTTCTGCGAACCACGTCTTTCACTCTGAGCGGTTTCTCGTTCAGCTCTCGGACGTGCTCGCGGCCCAGGATCCGGGCCACGTCCATCGCTCTCAGGAAAAGACGACCCTCGGGAGAGACGAACATAAGGATCGGAACGGGCAGGCGATGGTGGCGGAGTTGAAAAAACATGGCGAATGGGAAAAATTGACGGCAGCAAACTGACAGCGAAAGTAACGGCAGTCTGGAGCAGAATGATTTTCGTTTCGCCGCGAGTCCCGCATTTATACTCGACCGCGCGCGTGATTTCCTTCCGAGACGAAAAGAGATCGGCTGCGCGACGCGTGATTTCCGGGCACGCTTCCGAGAAAAGAACGCGCGGGAACTTTTTTCCGAGACGAAAAAAGATCGGCCGGTCGCGCGACGCCTGGTTTCCGGGCACGCTTCCGGTGACCTCGACGAAGTATTTTCGGCCGCGAGCGTGTTTGTCGTGATTTTCAGAACGAATTTGGCCGAGATCGGAGACGAGAAAGCTCGAGGTTGAAAACGTTTTTTTTTTTTTTTTTTTTTTTTTTTTTTTTTTTTTTTCGTACGTTATTTAGACCCGCATATCTGCCGATGCATTTCAATTTTCCGCAGACATGCTGTTGTACGCCGAGGCTGTTTTCAGGACTTGTGGAAACGGAAGAAAATTTCCCCTGGAAATTGCGTTTGCAACGATTGGAAAAGAAGTTTACGTTTTCACGATACCGCCGTTAGAAACTTGTTGGAGCACCAGAAGAGACACGGTCGTCACCCAATCTAGATTTCTATCTCCAGATAGATTTTACCAGTCCAGAATCGAAAGAGTGCTTTCGTCGATCAAACCGGTTGCCGAATACGTACTCCATATAGGCGATTGGTCAAAGGAGTTGCAAAGTTTCGTATCCGATACGTTTCCGGGCGAAATACACGTCCGTGTTCGTGGTGGTTCCCAACGCAAATTTTTTTCGAAAATTTTCGGTTTCGAAAACGTGTCTAAAATATTTTTGAATCCCGGAATCGACGTCGTGGATTGCGATCACAAACACAGTCGTAAAATATTCGAGTATCCCTGTCCCGGAATCGAAGTTGCGACAATGGCGAATTATCATAATTTTATAAATTACATTTGCAGCTTGTCGGACCCGCTCCCCCCGCCAAAGAGGTTGTGCATCCGGAAGGTTCGTACTCGGTCGCCTGTTTGATTTCGATGGAAACTTGAACGAAAAACCTCGTCGAGTCGAAATAATCATTAACGATTGGAATGTTTAAACTTGTTTAAACCGAAAAGTTAAAGTTGATTTTTCTTACATTTATTTTTTTCTCCAACGTTCCTAAAAAAAAAAAAAAAAAAAAAAAAAAAAAAAAAAAAAAAAAAAAAAAAAAAAAAAAAAAAAAATTTTTTTTTTTTTTTTTTTTTTTTTTTTTTTCACGCATTTCGAGAATCGAGTTCAAGTTTTCTGACGCAATATCTCTGGAAGGTTACGCAATCCCGGGGTATAAATACAGGTGTGCGAGCCACATTCGTTCATTTGATCGTCGGTGCCAAAGGAGTTGCTACCAGAAGTTCTGCTGAACGGAAGATGGACTCGTGGGTAAGTCGATTTCTGATTATTTCTTTAATCGTACTTTGAAGTTTTTGCCTCGCGCTCTGGACTTGTAATTTTTTTCAGTTTTGATCTCGCAGTCTGGACTTGTAATTTTTTTCAGTTTTGCCTCGCAGTCTGGACTTGTAATTTTTTTCAGTTTTGCCTCGCAGTCTGGACTTGTAAAAATTTTCAGTTTTGATCTCGCAGTCTGGACTTGTAATTTTTTTCAGTTTTGCCTCGCAGTCTGGACTTGCAAAAATTTTCAGTTTTGCCTTGCAGCCTGGACTTGTAAAAATTTTCAGTTTTGATCTCGCAGTCTGGACTTGTAAAAATTTTCAGTGTTGATCTCGCAGTCTGGACTTGTAATTTTTTTCAGTTTTGCCTCGCAGTCTGGACTTGTAAAAATTTTCAGTTTTGATCTCGCAGTCTGGACTTGTAATTTTTTTCAGTTTTGCCTCGCAGTCTGGACTTGTAAAAATTTTCAGTTTTGATCTCGCAGTCTGGACTTGTAAAAATTTTCAGTGTTGATCTCGCAGTCTGGACTTGCAAAAATTTTCAAAGAAATCTATTCGAAAAAAATTTCATCATTACCCTCTAGTAAAAAAAAAAAAAAAAAAAAAAAAAAAAAAAAAATTTTTTTTTTTTTTTTTTTTTTTTAACGTTGAAGATTTGTATACTTTACACTTTTGAATCTTAGTTAAATTTATTGTAGCATTCTGGACTTGTAAAAATTTTCAGTTTTGCCTCGCAGTCTGGACTTGTAAAAATTTTCAGTTTTGATCTCGCAGTCTGGACTTGTAATTTTTTTCAGTTTTGCCTCGCAGTCTGGACTTGTAAAAATTTTCAGTTTTGCCTCGCAGTCTGGACTTGTAAAAATTTTCAGTTTTGATCTCGCAGTCTGGTCTTGTAAAAATTTTCAGTGTTGATCTCGCAGTCTGGACTTGCAAAAATTTTCAAAGAAATCTTTTCGAAAAAAATTTCATCATTACCCTCTAGTAAAAAAAAAAAAAAAAAAAAAAAAAAAAAAAAATTTTTTTTTTTTTTTTTTTTTTTTTTTTTTTTTTTTTTTTTTGACTTGTAAAATATTTCAATCTTGTTTCGAGTTCTGGAGTTGTAAATATTTTCGAACAAATTTCCTAGTCATAGAAACCATAAAAAAAAAAAAAAAAAAAAAAAAAAAAAAAAAAAATTTTTTTTTTTTTTTTTTTCTTAACGCTGAAGATTTGTATACTTTACACTTTTGAATCTTAGTTAAATTTATTGTAGCATTCTGGACTTGTAAAAATTTTCAGTTTTGATCTCGCAGTCTGGACTTGTAAAAATTTTCAGTGTTGATCTCGCAGTCTGGACTTGTAAAAATTTTCAGTTTTGATCTCGCAGTCTGGACTTGTAATTTTTTTCAGTTTTGCCTCGCAGTCTGGACTTGTAAAAATTTTCAGTTTTGCCTCGCAGTCTGGACTTGTAAAAATTTTCAGTTTTGATCTCGCAGTCTGGACTTGTAAAAATTTTCAGTGTTGATCTCGCAGTCTGGACTTGCAAAAATTTTCAAAGAAATCTTTTCGAAAAAAATTTCATCATTACCCTCTAGTAAAAAAAAAAAAAAAAAAAAAAAAAAAAAAAAAAAAAAATTTTTTTTTTTTTTTTTTTTTTTTTTTTTTGACTTGTAAAATATTTCAATCTTGTTTCGAGTTCTGGAGTTGTAAATATTTTCGAACAAATTTCCTAGTCATAGAAACCATAAAAAAAAAAAAAAAAAAAAAAAAAAAAAAAAAAAATTTTTTTTTTTTTTTTTTTTTTTTTTTTTTTTTTCTTAACGCTGAAGATTTGTATACTTTACACTTTTGAATCTTAGTTAAATTTATTGTAGCATTCTGGACTTGTAAAAATTTTCAGTTTTGCCTCGCAGTCTGGACTTGTAAAAATTTTCAGTTTTGATCTCGCAGTCTGGATTCAACAATGACCTGTGCGATTTGTCGAACGCGAATGCTTAAAAAAAATTTAACTGTTACTTTAAAATGCTCTCATAAATGGCATTTCAACTGTATTTTCAACTGGATCCAAACGAATATCATCTGCCCTATGTGCCGCACCGAGATCCACGAGACGGACATGATGCTAATTTACAGAAAACATCACACCCAGACGGCTCGCCGATTCATTAGATAAAAGAAGAAAAAGGATGAAGACAGAAAGTGCAAGACTCCCCGTTATAAAGGCTCCGATTTAATATTTCAAAAACATGTATCAAAATAAACTATGTATGAAAATAAAGCTTATATTTATTTATTTTTTTTTTTTTTTTTTCAAGATTGGAGGTTTATATCTTTTACGCTTTCGAATCTCGGTTAAATTTATCGTAGCGTTCTGCACTCGTAAAATATTTCAGATTCGATCTCGCGTTTTGGACTCGTAAAATTTTCAGATTTGATATAATAATTTAGATTTTCGAATCTCGGTAAAATTCATCGTAGCGTTCCGGACTCGTGAAATGTTTCGAAAGATTTTCGATAACGATTATTTCAAACACATAATGCAAGAAAAGTGCAAGAATCCAGCTCGGAAAGAAATATTTACCCTTTCGAACGGAAAGAAAATATCCAAGAAAATCGATATCCGAGAATGTCATCGGCCTGTATCTTATATTTAATACAGTTTCGACACTGCGCCGCGCTCGGTTCCGAAACGGGAGTTTTATCGTTCTGAATTTTACAATATTGGCGATGCATCCGACGCAAAAAAACGGGCCGAACGAAGCGCGTCCGGGTCGAAAAGACTCGCGTCTTTTCACCCTTCGCGCCTCGTTCGGCCCGTTTTTTTTCTTTTTTTTCAAAGTTTTCTTTTCACTCTCGTTCCAGCCGGTCTCTCGCCCACTCGGCGAAGAAGAAACATTCGACTTTAGCGCAGTGAGCCGCGGCCCCTTTCCCTTTCAGTTTTCCGTGGTGTCCGCAGTCTCTGACCGCCGATTTCATGGGATGCAGCAAGTCGTCGAATTTCGGGCATCCGAAATTTTCCAGGTTCACGCAAGGTATGCCCAGTTCTTCCAAGACGTCCTTTTCGACGTGGCCCCCCTTATACGCGACCAGGCGCTTTTCCACCGTGGCGTTTTCCTCGTACACCACGCGCAGGAGGATTTTCAGGAAATCTTCGTCGAACAGGTCCGTTTCTCCGGGCAGGCTCCGGAGCGACATTCCGTGTATCCTGTCGGTGCAATAGCGGACGCTCTGCCATTCTTTTGGGGTCGGGGTCAGATGGTCCAGCCGGAACCTGAAACAACGACAGTCGTTTCTGGTCAGCGAAGCGAATCCCATCTCGCGGGCCCGAAATTTCTTGTCGATGCGAAATCCGTCGAGGTCCAAGACCATGCACACTTCGGACAGGCTCATGGCGGCTTGCTTTTCGAGAAAAGACAGCAGAGTGATGCGGAGAGAAAATTTTCGACGTGTCCGCTGGCGAGAACAGAAATTCAGAATGATTTTCCCTTCCCCCGGAGACACGCATTTATACGCCCGATCGACCTCGATCGGTTCCGGAAAGGCGCGTTCGCGGAAAAAACACCGGGTCGCGTGATTTCCGCGCGAGATGAAAATAAAAACGTCGTCCGGTCGCGCCTTCCGGATTCGTCGCTTCGAGGAAAAAGATTGCGCAACTTCCCGTGACCCCGACGGCTTATCGCTACCGACCGGAAGTTCTGGAATAAATCCGGCACGAGTTCGAAAGCGTAAAAGATACAAACCTCCATCCTTAAAAAAAAAAAAAAAAAAAAAAAAAAAAAAAAATTTTTTTTTTTTTTTTTTTTTTTTTTTTTCTTTCAAGGATGGAGGTTTGTATCTTTTACGCTTTTGAATCTTAGTTAAATTTATCGTAGCGTTCTGGACTTGTAAAATATTTCAATCTTATCGTAGCGTTCTGGACTTGTAAAATATTTCAATCTTATCGTAGCGTTCTGGACTTGTAAAATATTTCAATCTTATCGTAGCGTTCTGGACTTGTAAAATATTTCAATCTTGTTTCGCGTTCTGGACTTGTAAAATACTTCAATCTTATCGTAGCGTTCTGGACTTGTAAAATATTTCAATCTTGTTTCGCGTTCTGGACTTGTAAAATATTTCAATCTTGTTTCGCGTTCTGGACTTGTAAAATATTTCAATCTTGCTTCGCGTTCTGGACTTGTAAAATATTTCAATCTTGTTTCGCGTTCTGAACTTGTAAAAATTTTCGAACAATTTTCCTAGTCATAGAAACCATGCATAAAAAAAAAAAAAAAAAAAAAAAAAAAAAAAAAAAAAAATTTTTTTTTTTTTTTTTTTTTTTTTTTTTTTTTTTTCGAGATTGGAGATTTACATCTTTTACGCTTTCGAACTCGATGAGATATTTTCGTCGAGGTCACCGGATGTTATGCCGTCTTTTCCTCGAAGCGACGAATCCGACAGGCGTCGCGCGACCGGACGACCTCGTTTATTTCTGTCTTTCCTTCTGATCGTTCTGGAAATCCGGTTGCGCAACTTCCCGCGGCCCGAGCGTATAAAAGCCAGAGCTTCGGGCCGAAAGCATCATTTCGATTCTTCATCGAGACCTGCGTGCCCGACCGCCGATCGTTTCATTTTTCCTTCGTGTTTTTCGAAAAGCCATGAACACCAAGAAATCTTTCAAGGGAACGGACGTGTTCCCCAAACGCCCGTCTACGTCTGTCTACAGACTCCAGTATCCCGAAAAAAACTTCAAGTGCTGGACTTCCAATAAGGACGTTAAGGTTTTCGTCCCGTTCATGAACGAAGACCGCAAGATATATTTCTGCAAGCACGTAGGCCACGACGGAAACATGTCCAGCGTGCAGTACATGGGAAAAGAATGCCAGAGATTCGACTCGTTTCACCCCGAGAGCATAGACTGGTCCCTGATCGCCACCAGGTACAGGAGAAACCCGAGGCAGGAGTTTCGGAAGAACGCGGACGTGAGGATGAGCTTCAAGATGGAAAATCAGTTTCTCGTGAAAGCTTATTTCACGTTCGGCCTGAGAACCGTGACGGAAGGCACGATCCATCTGATCCAGACCCTGAACGTGCCCTTGCTGTTTTATCTGCTCCCGAGAACGATGGGGAGAAAAGAACTGAGCCGCGAAGACAAACTGTTTCATTACGACAACGTCCATCTCTTCGACAGGAGAATTTTGCTGGCCGACGGCGCTTACGCCGTTCCCCCGGGAACCACGTACATGCTTTTCACGACTCAGAAGAATTTTTTCTCTCTGGATCTGTTGGCGAGCGATTTTCCGATTCCTTTCCGGACGACCGATCCCGTAGCCCAGCGAGTCACCAGACTGGAATGTTCGATGGATTTTCCACCCCAGACCCCGTACATCGACGACGAAAGGGACGAAGACGAAGATCGGGCCGCCATGCCGCCGCCTCTGCCGCGATCGGAATCTAGTACTTTTTCGTATTTCGAACCGCAGCCCGGCCCTTCTTCGGCTTCTTCGTATGTCGAACTGCAGCCCGGCCCTTCTTCGGCTTCTTCGTATTTCGAACAGCAACCCGTGACTTCTCCTTACTTTCCACCGCAACCTTGCACTTCGTCTTACTTTCAGCGGCAAAAGCGGGCCAGGACCGAAGCGGAAAGCGATTTCGACGAGTTTTTCGTGCCCGAAGAACCGCAGCAAATGCCAGAAGCGCCGCAGCAAATGCCAGAAGCGCCGCAGCAACAGATCACGTACTGGCTGATTCCCAATCCGCCGATTCTGGAAAGGCGCGTGGTCACGGCTTCTCCCGATTTCGTGAAGAATTACCAGATCTTGAACTCGAAGGTCTTCGACGATCCGAAAGCGGTGGTTTTTCGAAGCGAAGAACCGGATCCGGAACCCTTGGACTTGACGATCCGCCGGAACGAGGAATGCGTGGATCTGACGGTGCCCGAAAACTCCGACGGTCCAGAAACGCCCGATTCGGAAAACTCTGACGGTTCCGAGAAATTCGCGGACTGCCCCCAGGTCGACCGATCCGATTCTAGATACGACCTATTGGATCTGGATGCCATGTTGGACTTGCCCTTCGATCCGAAAGACGACATCGCCATGGACAGCATCATTTCCGACCTGTACAATTCTTCTCCCGCAATGAATTCGGATCTGTGTCCTGTGCTATAAAAAAAATTCTTGTAAAAATATTTGTGATTCTCGTATCATTGAAAAAAAAAAAAAAAAAAAAAAAAAAAAAAAAAAAAAAAAAAAGGGTCGAACGAGGCGTGTGAGGAAAGATATAAGTCTTTCCTCACACGCCTCGTTCGACCCGTTTTTTGCGTTAGATATATTACCAATATTGAAAAATTCTTAAGAATATAACTTGTACGTTTCGAAACAAAGTGTTATGATGACGTGTTTTGTGATATTGCGCCGCGCGACACTTGGCATTTTCCCGAGTCTAACAAAAGACTTTACTTTTTCCATGATCCGACTGTTTTCATATACACCAAAGTTTCTCGATTATTTTTTCAACAATGTAAAAAAAAAAAAAAAAAAAAAAAAAAAAAAAAAAAATTTTTTTTTTTTTTTTTTTTTTTTTTTACTAGAGGGTAATGATGAAATTTTTTTCGAAAAGATTTCTTTGAAAATTTTTACAAGTCCAGACTGCGAGGCAAAACTGAAAATTTTTACAAGTCCAGACTGCGAGGCAAAACTGAAAAAAATTACAAGTCCAGACTGCGAGATCAAAACTGAAAATTTTTACAAGTCCAGACTGCGAGGCAAAACTGAAAAAAATTACAAGACCAGACTGCGAGATCAAAACTGAAAATGATGGTTACAAACCTCATGAGTTGAATGCATCGGATGAATCTATCGCGGGATATCTTTACTATCGTCTTTCTGTTCATGGATATTAAACCGAGTACCATGCAAACCTACTTTCGGTATCTTATATAATAAAGTGCAAGAATCCAGTTCGGAAAGAAATATTTACCCTTTCGAACGGAAAGAAAATATCCAAGAAAATCGATTTCCGAGAATGTTATTGACTGTCGCGTGCAAAAAACAACACGGTTTATCAAAAAGCTGAAAAAAGTTATAACTGTCGAACTGTATCTTATATAATAAAGTGCAAGAATCCAGCTCGGAAAGAAATATTTACCCTTTCGAACGGAAAGAAAATATCCAAGAAAATCGATTTCCGAGAATATTAATGACTGTCGCGTGCAAAAACAACACGGTTTATCAAAAAGCTGAAAAAACTAAAATATTTTACAAGTTCAGAACGCTAGCATAAATCTGATCAAGATTCGAAAATCTAAATTATATAAAAATCTCAATACTGAAAAAAAAAAAAAAAAAAAAAAAAAAATTTTTTTTTTTTTTTTTTTTTTTTTTTTTTTTTTTTTTTTTTAACCATTTGAAAAAATGGTTGTTGTTTTCGGTCGAGGATTGACCCCCTGACGTCGCCACTTTATTATTTTTAACCATTTTCAAAGAAATTCTTTACTTTTAGGAGAATTTGTATTTGAATCGGGAATCGAAATGTATAAAATCGTTCATAATAAAGGAAGTTACAAAATGGGTAGACGCAAATTATCAGATATGGAAAAAGCCGAATCCAAAGAGCGACGTCGGATGAAAAAATGTCTTGCAAAGCAAAAATCGAGGTCTTCAACTGGTTATATAGCCCATGAAAACCAATTACAAAATGAAAGACGATCTCGGAAAAGGAAACAATCTAATGTTGAATCGATGGATAGCAAAAGGCCGTGTCTCGAGGGGCACCAATCCACTAGCCGCGGCGTTTCACAATCGGTCGATTCTAGCCAGGAAAAATTGGGTTCAAGTTCAGATTCTAACAAGCCTGTAAATGTACCACCTATTACTCTTTATTCTCCACAACCTAAAAAGAAAACTAAAAAACTATCCATGTCCGCTTGGGAAAAACTAGAGAAAAACTTTTTAGATTCGATGGCCGATGGACCCACTCACAGATGCATGTGTTGCGATCGGCTATGGTTCAAAACATCCATGACAAATGTTCCGCTATTTAAAATCAAAAATTATTTACCAAACTCTTACGATTTTGTTTTTTCCGAAAAGATTCAAGATGTCGCATCGTTTTGCAAAACGTGTTATTCTCACATTCGTAAAGGCCATACCCCACCTTTGGCAGCCAATTACGGATTTAAATATCCACCTCTAGCACCTTGCCTTTCCAATTTAAACGAGTTGGAAGAACGCTTGGTGTCACTTCGGATTCCTTTCATGCAAATTAGAGAATTGGGATCCACTCGGCAATTTGGTTGCAAAGGCTCTGTGACCAACGTGCCGATCGAACTCGGACAAACCGTAAAATTCCTGCCAAGAAATCCCAACGAATCACAGACAATCTTTGTGAAACTGAAAAAACGCCTGAAACACAAATCTCATTACATGGCTCAAATGATCGATAAAAAACGAATCCACGAAGCGGCAAGGTATCTTTCGCAAACACCGCTATATCAGTCTCAAGGCGTCGAATTGGATTTGACTTGGCTCGGAAATTACGACGAACAAACGTTTCCATCTGGTACTGATACCGAGGTCGATTTAATTTCGTCGGATAATGATTATGAGGATGAAGAACCGATCGAGTTTTGGGACGATGAATTTCAAAATGACGATGGCGACGACGAATTTACGACCCTTGCTGAAACAATCATCATGCCACGCTATCAAGATTTCGAGAATAAGGGTTTATGTTTGGCTCCGGGTGAAAATAAAATGCCTATATCTTTGTGGTTCGATACGCTCGGAGATGAACTTTCCTATCCGAAAATTTACTGTGGGCAAGTTCGTCATTTCACGAGAATCAAAGATCCATCTTACTTAGAAATGTGCAAAAGCGAACTCCGTCGGTACGATCGAAGAGGAGCCACTCCCCAAAAAGTATTATATAATTTTCTCAAACTCTCGCACCAACAAATGTTGAGTTGTATTTCGATCGCTCTCCGCAATAAAGTGGTTGCAACCCAAGATATTACGGTGGAAAACGTTCGTGACGCCGAATACGTTAACAACCTACAATACAAAGACTTAGCGTACAAATTTATGAAAACCATGAAATCGAGTCCGTCTCATTGGGAAGAAGAGCGCAAAAGAGTATTGGCTCAAATTCGTCAATTTGGACCCCCCACGCTCTTTTTAACGTTGTCTGCCGCCGAAACGCACTGGTACGATTTAATAAAACATTTAGTGTTTCTTCACGAAGATCATCGCCATTTGACGGAA
This sequence comes from Maratus speciosus, assembly GCA_963932465.1. Taxonomy (NCBI): domain Eukaryota; kingdom Metazoa; phylum Arthropoda; class Arachnida; order Araneae; family Salticidae; genus Maratus; species Maratus speciosus. Next base: position 296,149,480 of record OZ010788.1, on the reverse strand, counting down.
GACGAATTTAAAACTATGAAATCGGAACGAAAAGTCCAATTGGTACGAAACGATCCAAGCATATGCGCTCTCTACTTTGAACACAAAACAAACGAACTCTTTAAAATATTGAACAATTCCAACGGTCCTTTAGGCCAATACAAAATTGAACATCATTATTTCAGAGTCGAATTTCAGCAAAGAGGTAGCCCGCACTACCATATTTTATTGTATTTGAAGAACGTACCCGTCTACGATGGCGACAACGAAAACGAAATTATCAAATTTGTCGATAGCCTGTTGACGTGTTCCCGCGACCATCCTTTGGCCCATTTACAAAAACACAAACACACGTTTACTTGTGCGAAGAAAAAGGGGAATAATGAATATTGTCGATTCAACATTCCGTTCTTTCCGCTGGATAAGACCAGGGTATTGGATCCTTTGGGAGAGAATGATAAACGATTCGATAAGAAAAAATATAACAAAATACGCGAATATTTGGCAGAGTTAGAGGACAGAGATTTGGAAATGTCTTTTCGAGAGTTTTTAGCAAATTTAAATTTGGAATTAAACACCTATTTGGATGCAATTCGTTCTGGTATTAAACGACCCACAGTCATGCTCAAGCGGAACGTTAATGAAATTTTAATCAACAGTTACAACCCCAAAATATTGACACTCATGCAATCCAACATGGATTTACAGTTTGTAATAGATCAATACGCCGTAGTAGCTTATTTGGTAGATTACGTTGGAAAATCAAATGCCGGACTTTCCAAAATACTGAGACAGTGCGTAGAGGCGACCATGAGTGGAAACATGTCGCTGAAAGAAAATTTAAAAACAGTGACCAATGTATTTCTCAATGCCAAAGAGGTGAGCGCACAAGAAGCCGCTTGGTCGTTATTAGAATTACCCATGAGTAAAATATCCGAAGACGATATATTTATCCCTACTTTTGGACCCAGTAAACGATCCCACATGGTCAAGTCGGAAGAGAAATTGAAAAGTTTAGAAGCATCGTCCACTGACGTGTTCGAGAAAAGTATCATCGACAAGTACGCGAGTAGACCCGAAAAACTCAAAAATGAATGTCTCGCTGATTTTGCGGCGTGGTACGATTTCAAACCGGTTGGCCATTCCCTACTCAAGTTTAAGACTGGGAAACAATACTGCAAAAAACGAACAAAAACGAAAATTATTCGCTATTGCAACTTTAAACGGTCTCAAAACGAAGACGAATTCTATCGCGAACAATTAATGCTCTTTGTACCTTGGAGAGACGAAGAAAAAGACATATTAAATCAAAACTTTAAACAACTGTACGAATCGAACTTGAATCAAATCGGAGACCTTCGTAAAAAGTATGTGTTTAACGAAAACATTGATTGGGATGAAGAATACATGGAAAAAATTTCACGCGATAAGGAGAATGAGGAAAATATAGAAAATTTGAGTGAAATGGTACTTTATGAGAATCAACTACTCTATGACGAAACAGAAACTAATATCGTGGATATTGGGGTCGACATGGACGCGGAGAAAGGGTTTGCCATCTTTCTAATGCCCGAAATTTGGCCTGAAGACAAATTTCTTGGAAATTTTCGTAAAGCCAATGAGAAACAACGCGAAATTCTCATGGAATTTCAACATCGCATTCGACAGGATACCGAACCCATCTTTTGGTTCATCCAAGGGGCCGCGGGAACTGGAAAGTCGTTTTTAATCTCACTTTTCGAGCAAGTTGCTTACAAAACTTTCTACAAAGATCCGACGCATCCCGTCGTAATAAAAATGGCTCCAACTGGCAAAGCGGCTTGTAACATTTCCGGAACGACGTTACATTCGGGTCTGGGCCTCTCACTCAATACGGCAAAATTAAAACCCATGAGCCCGAGTACATTAAACGAGTACCAAGTCAAATTTCAAAACTGTCGAGTCGTCGTCATCGACGAAATCTCGATGGTAGGTGTCAACCTGTTCAACGCCGCAAATCAAAGAATGAAAGAGATCAAAGACGTAAATTCCCAGTTTGGAGGGATACACCTCATACTTTTGGGTGATTTGAGGCAGTTGCCACCTGTAAAAGATACACCTCTTTATCAAAAGTCGAAACGGATCGACCTTGAGCAATTAGTTCCTAATCCTTTCGAATCGGTCAAATTTTACGAACTCACGGAAATAATGCGGCAAAAAGAGGACCAAAAATTCGCCGTACTGTTAAATAATTTGGCCGATGGGAAATTGACTGACGAGCAAATCAACAGTTTAAAAGCAAGGGAAACGACTTTTGATAAAATTCCTCTCACGGCGCCTTTGCTCTTTCAGACAAACAAAAAAGTAGACGAGTTCAATATAATAAGGTTAAATAAGAAAGAGGGCGAGTTGATTGAATGTTTGGCTATAGATTCTGTATCGGGAACAGGTACGGCGCGTAAAAAATGTTGGTTATTAAAGCTAGCTAAAGAAAAATCGCGTCAAAACTCTGGAAATTTATCGTACAAAATAACCCTAAAAACTGGTGTGCGCTACATGCTGACCTCCAATGTGGATATATCGGACGGATTAGTAAATGGGTCGATTGGCGTATTGCGAAAATTTGAAACATGTCCCATGAAAAACACGGATGAAATAGGTCTCAAAAGAGTATGGCTGGAATTTTTAGACAGCTCGCACGTGGGGAAAAACAAAAGAAATCAAGTTTTTCGCTACATGATTCAAAACAAAATTTCGCACAAGTGGACGCCGATCGAGCGATGTAAAAAATCGATTCACAAGACGAATAACGGAGCCCTGTCCGTTATCCGAAATCAATTCCCTCTCGTGGTGGCCGAAGCCATGACGATTCACAAATCTCAAGGTGCAACGTTCGATGAATGTGCGGTGGGTTTAACGCCAAACATGTCGCCTCAATTATATTATGTTGCTGCTTCTCGTTGTAAAAAATTAAGTACATTGCACTTTTTCCCAGATTTTCATATTCCAAAACCGCCCAAAGAAGATAATCCCATCTTGAAGGCATTTGCAAGATTGAGACAAAATCCCGTTATCCCGAGATTCAAATTTCTACGCGAGTGTTGCGAGCCTTACGGCCTTCAAATGATGTATCACAACGTACAGTCCCTTAACAAACATTACGAGGATATTAAAAGTGATCCGTGTTTTATGAACAGCGACGTGTTGCTTTTCACCGAAACTTGGACCGTCCTTAAAGATAAATTTCGTTTCGAGGGTTTCGAAAGGCCGCATGAAATTGTGAGCCATCATTCTAAGAGAAAACCCTCCGGCGTATCCATTTATCTCAAGAAAAACATTTGCGACTCACATGCTTGCGAAAATTATCCAAATTTTGATACCGGGGTACACGTTGTCGTAGTGAAATTGAGACGATGCCGAATTGCCGCTTTGTATGCGAAACCTCAATCGTCCGTAGACGATATTTTAGAAGCAATCAATGAAAGCCTACCAAATATCGAAGAAACATTTACTATATTATTTGGAGACTTTAATATCGAAATGAATTCCGATAAAGGCTTAGAACTCAGAGATATTTTGGCCGATGTATTTGACTTGCACATTCGAAACGATCCCAAACAGTTTACGACAAAAGGTCGGACGTCGATAGATGCCATATTTTCCTCAAAACCGTTGTTATGTTGCGGTGTTTATGAAAGTGTATTTAGTTATCATTTACCCCTTTACGCTCGATGCGATTCCAATCTATTTCCCAATTCGTCTGATATATGTGAAGAAATGACTGAATAAAAATGAATGATAAAAAATTCCAACCCATGTTATATATATAATATTAAAAAAAAAAAAAAAAAAAAAAAAAAAAAAATTATATATATATATATCGTTAAAAAAAAAAAAAAAAAAAAAAAAAAAAAAAAAAAAAAACCATTTTTTCAAATGGTTGTTGTAATTTCTTAAATTACAATTTTTTTTTTTTTTTTTTTTTTTTTTTTTTTTAAATAAAGTTAATATAAATATTTTCAGTCGTACCCTCTCTTTATCCTTTTGTTGGCTATTATCAAATCTTTCGGATCAGCATGCCTCCACGTCAAAAGAAACCTTCTACACATTTGGAACTTTATCAAAAATGTATCAAAAGGAATCTTATTGTTTTTCCTTGTCCCCTTTGCCAAACATCCGTTTCACCGAAATCATTCGAAAAGCACTGCACCGAATTCCACGATTTAAACTCCAAACGTTGTTGCGTCTGGTGCCTCGGAGAAGAATCTTGGCCCGGCAAAGAAAAGTTCAAGCACGTCGACCATCTCTTTTCCTGTTACCGAAAATTCACGAATCGTCTCAGAGTTCAACAACCTCAGCCACAAATATCCGAAAACTTTACTCAGAAACCAGATCCGGTTCCTTTCGACGCGAAACCCATGGCTCCGAAACACGATCTCTTCGACCACGCGTTCGATCCCCCGGAGCGCGCTTTCGATCCGATCTGGCCCATGCCTCTAGATCCCAATCTCTTGACTTTCGAAGACGAATCGCTCGATAAGGCCCTCTCCTGCGTCCGAAAATACCTGGAACTGAGAAAATCCACCGAATGGTTCCACGTGATGGTTCGAACGATCGCGTTTCCAGGTTTTCTCCGAGCCATGGACGAAGACGAAGGAAGGACTCGAACGTTACCGTTTTCGTGCTGGTGCAACAGCGGCCACTCGGAAGAAGACAGAGTCAGGCAACACCGCCACTTGATAGTGGTTTCTCCCTCGAAGGGCCATTTCTCGCGAAACGTGTGGCGGAAAATAGCGGTTCCAGACAGGCCGCGGAAAAATTTCAAATGCCTGCATTGCGAACCCATCGTTTCTCCCATGCATCTCGTCAACGCGATCGGTTACGTGTGCAAACGCGAGTCTCGATGCGGATTTTCTTCGAGACTCGACAAACGTTCACCGGAAAAACTGAATCACTTTTATCTCTTCGAGTGTCTGCCCGAAAACTACCGGTTGCCGCTCGTCTCGCAGTGGGAAGGCGGTCTGCTGGATCTGCTGGACCAAAACTTTAAAAACTTGAATCGAACCGAACTGGTCCGATCCGACGTAGATTTCCACGAAAGAAAGTGGCGATTCCGAATCAAAAACATCCCGGGAATCACAATGGGTACCGTTCTGCCCGTCTCGAAAGAATTCAGGCCTTGCGCGCGAGAAACGGACTCGTTTCTTCATCTCGCGGGAGGCAAAAAGCTGTTTTTCGAACGCGACCCGAGTTTGGTAAATCTGACTCGGGAAGAATGGTTGAAAGAACAGGCCGAGGCGGGCAATCTCTTCTATCACGTCGTGGGAGAAGAACACTGGACTCCGCGCCCCTATCACCAAAGTTTGATCAACGAGTTCAAGCCCTTGGTCGATCGAAACCGAGAGCTCGAATCCGAAGTGGCCCGCTGGAAAAGAAAATACGAAACTTTGGAACATGAGCTCTAGCAGGAAGTGGTTGGCTGGAAAAGAAAATACGAAACTTTGGAACGAGAAACACTGTCTTTCAAGAACAAAAAATCAGAAACAGTTAAAGAATAGTAAAAACTATTTTTAGAACGCGAGATCAAAATTTACAAGTCCAAAACGCAAGGATAAATTTAACCAAGGATCAAAAATCTAAAAAAAAAAAAAAAAAAAAAAAAAAAAAAAAAATTTTTTTTTTTTTTTTTTTTTTTTTTTTTTTAAGCTAGGAAGGATTTATATGGTTCGGAAGATGTTTTCAAAAATTTTTAAGTCCAGAACGATGGAGAGAAAAGTGAAAAAATTACAAGTACAGAACGTTGGGTAAAAGCTGATGTGATTTTTAACGACGATGTACGCTGATGTAAATTTTAACAAGTCCGGAATGCTAGGATAAATTTAACCAAGAATCAAAAATCTAAATCATGTAAAAAAAAAAAAAAAAAAAAAAAAAAAAAAATTAATATTTTTTTTTTTTTTTTTTTTTTTTTTTTTTTTTTTTTTTTGTGTGTTAAATGTATTTAAACAGTTATTCCTCAATTTTTTTGATCCTTTGGATCCCACTCGTCATGCCTCGTTCGTGTGAAAACAAATCTACAAACAATTCCAGAAATTTAAGACGTTACTGGGATTTTCTCAATCGAAACAATACTCCTTTTCGTTGTCCCATCTGCGAAATTTCTATGGTATCCGTGCAATTCGAAAAACACTGTTCCGAGTCACACAATTTAAATTCCAAGCTCTGTTGCGTTTGGTGTCTGGGAGAAATCTCTTGGCCCAGCAAGCGAAAACGCGAGCACGTCGATCACTTGCTGCAATGCTGGAGGAAATTTTTAAAACTAGATACTTTTCCGCCTACAAATGAAAATCCACCACCTCCAACTTTTTCTTCTTCTCCGAAACCCGAGCCCGTCCCTTTCGACACGAAACCCATGGCTCAAAAAAAGTGCCTGTTCGGTCACGCGTTCGACCCTCCAGAGCGAGCTTACGATCCCATCTGGCCCATGCCACTGGACCCCAATCTCTTGACTTTCGAAAACGATTCGCTCGATAAGGCCGTATCGTGCATCCGGAAATACGTGGAGTTGGGCGACGAAGCCGAATGGTTCCACGTGATGGTTCGAAACTTGGCCTTTCCGGCCTTTCTCCGAGCCATGGACGCCGATGGCGGACAAAGTCGAACGTTACCTTTTTCGTGTTGGTGCGACGGGGGCCAGCCGAAAGAAGCCCGACTGAGACAACACAGGCACATGATCGTGGTTTCGTCGCCTCCCGGGCATTTCGCGCGAAACGTCTGGGAGAAAATCGACGTGGAAGACAGGCCCCGCGTGAATTTCAAATGCGTGTATTCCGAAAAACTCGCATCGGCCATGCATCTCGTCAACGCGATCGGTTACCTGTGCAAACGCGAGTCTCGGTGCAATTTCTCCTTAGAAAACAAACGCTTTCCGGAAAAAGACAACCATTTCTATCTCTTCGAGTGTCTGCCCGAAGATTACCGGTTGCCGCTCGTTCTGCAATGGGACGGCGGGCTCCTCGAGCTCTTGAAACAAAACTTCAAAAACCTGAAACGAGGCGAAATGGTGCGGTCGGACATAGACTTTCTCGACAGCAAGTGGCGATTCCGGATCAAAAACATTCCCGGCATCACGCTCGGAACCGTCCTGCCCGTCTCGAAAGAATTCAGGCCTTGCCGGGGTCCCACGGATTATTTTCTGCATCTAGCGGAAAACCGCAAGCTGTATTTCGAAAGAGAACCCACGTTACGCCGTCTGACTCGCGAAGCCTGGTTGAAAGAACAAGCCGACGCGGGCAATCTCTTTTATCACGCGGTGGGAGAAATGCATTGGACTCCGCGTCCGTATCACCAAACTCTGATCAACGAGTTCAGACCCCTGGTCGATCGAAACAGGGAGCTCGAATCGAATAATTCGAAACTCTCGGGCGAAAAGCGTAAGCTGGAAGAAGACGTCGCTGACTGGAAAAGAAAATACGAAACACTGGAACAGAAAAATAGAAAGCTGGAAGAAGACGTCGCTCACTGGAGAGAAAAACACGATGCCGCGGAACGGGAAATAAAATCTCTGCTGAAAAAAATCAACGAAATCAACGAAAAGGAAATTGACAGACTCAGACACGAAAACGAACAACTCAAACACGAAAACGAACAACTCAAACGCGAAAACGAACAACTCAAACGCGAAAACGAACAACTCAAACGCGAAAACGAACAACTCAAACGGGAACTCGCAGAGGTAAAAACCGAACTCGCAGAGGTAAAAACCGAACTCGCAGAGATGAGGAGGGAGCTAAACCGCGTGAAAAGACCGCGAATTTCCCATCAAGACGATCTAAACTCGCCCGATTGAAAACAAAATGACAACTTTCTCCTTCACATTACTTTAAAACGTCTTATGAAAATAACACACGTAAAAAAAAAAAAAAAAAAAAAAAAAAAAAAATTTTTTTTTTAAAATTTTTTTTTTTTTTTTTTTTTTTTTTTTTTTTTTTTTAATGAAAAATATTAATAAAATTAAATGATGAGCGTTACAAACATTTAAAAGTCCGTGCCTTTCTGATGAGGGGGTACAAAATAGTACAAAATATTTCTTCGTTCTACCAAGAATAAATAAAAATCTGTTTAAAATATCAACTAATATACTAAAATAAAAGTATAATAATCGTACTCATTAAAGTTCGCTGCGAAAGTCGCTATTGCTGTCGAGGGAGTTTTATGGTTAAAGGTCAATGACCTCAGTTTCTATTTTTAGAATTTTGATTTTTATGCCCACAGAAAAAGTTTGTAAAACTCTCTCTCAAACAAAATGAAAAAAAACCAACGTGTGCAAGATGACGTCAGAGGTCAACAACCTCAGTTTTTTTTTTTTTTTTTTTTTTTTTTTTTTTTTTTTTTTTTTTTTTTTTAGAGTCGCTCATCGCTCTTCCAAACAGCCAGTGTTTGCAATATGCAAATGAGATGACGTCAGAGGTCAATGACCTCAGTTTCTATTTTTAGAATTTTGATTTTTATGCCCACAGAAAAAGTTTGTAAAACTCTCTCCCAAACAAAATGAAAAAAAACCAACGTGTGCAAGATGACGTCAGAGGTCAATGACCTCAGTTTTTTTTTTTTTTTTTTTTTTTTTTGACCATTCAACTCGGATTATTTAAGTCGATCGATTTTTCACGCGTCTCGCAATCGCGGCTTTTCGCGTGACCCTCCTCGCGCTTTCGATGAATCGCGTTTCATCGACGACCGGTCGTTTTTTCGTCGACGGTTTGTTTTTTAAACCCGATACTTCCCGCCCTTCCCGAATCGTCCGACCAGGTCCACGATTCTTCCTCCGCGATTCATTATTTTTCACGTTCGCCTCGCCGAAAAGGGAGAGACGGGCGAATCGGCAACCGGATACGCGGCGGACGCTCGGTCTCCATCGCCACTTCGGGGAGGAACGGAGTTCGCGACTCGGGATTTCGCCAAACTCGGAGAAGAAAACCGGACATCGCGAAGCGGCTCATTCGACTCGATCCATCTCGAACACCGCCGCCCATCCTTCGCGAACGACAGAAGCTAGCGAGAAGGAAGACGATTACTCCGAAGGTTTCAGGGCAAACGTCGGAGACGGAAGAAAAATATCCGAGATTGGATACAGCGTCTTTTTACCGTGCCCGTGCAAACGGCCGAAAAAGGACGTCTGTGGAAATATTTAACGTCGAAAATTGTCCGAGATTTGATAAAGCCGAGGTGGACTCGCGAAAACTTAATAATTTTACCCAGCATCGCGGCCTAGCTTTTCGAGCATGTAAAATTTTTCTAGCTCAAAAGAAAAAAAAAAAAAAAAAAAAAAAAAAAAAAAAAAAAAAAAAAAAAACTGAGGTCATTCACTTTTGTCCTAAGAACTATTTTTAGAACGCGAGATCAAATTTTACAAGTCCAGAACGCTAGGATAGATTTAACCAAGGATTTAAAAAAAAAAAAAAAAAAAAAAAAAAAAATTTTTTTTTTTTTTTTTTTTTTTTTTTTTTTTTTAATGTTAGGTATTGCTTGGGAATATAACCCTCGGAAAAACTTAAAGATTTCCTCATATACATTTTACCATGGCGTTTTGGACTTGTAAAATTTTCACTCTCGTCCACAGTTTTGGACTTGTAAAATTTTCAATCTCGTCCACAGTTTCGGACTTGTAAAATTTTCAATCTCGTCCACAGTTTCGGACTTGTAAAATTTTCAATCTCGTCCACAGTTTTGGACTTGTAAAATTTTCAATCTCGTCCACAGTTTTGGACTTGTAAAATTTTCAATCTCGTCCACAGTTTTGGACTTGTAAAATTTTCAATCTCGTCCACAGTTTCGGACTTGTAAAATTTTCAATCTCGTCCACAGTTTTGGACTTGTAAAATTTTCAATCTCGTCCACAGTTTTGGACTTGTAAAGTTTTCAATCTCGCCCACAGTTTTGGACTTGTAAAATATTCAATCTCCTTCACAGCTCTAGACTTGTAGAGGGACTTTCAAGGTTAAAGGTTAATGACCTCAGATTCTATTTTTAGAATTTACATTTTTATAGCCACAGAAAAAGTTTATAAAACTGTCTCAGAAAAAAAATGAAAAAAAAACTAACGTTTTCAATATGCAAATGAGATGACGTCAGAGGTCAATGACCTCAGTTTCTATTTTTAGAATTTACATTTTTATAGCCACAGAAAAAGTTTGTAAAACTGTCTCCCAAAAAAAATGAAAAAAAAAACTAACGTTTTCAATATGCAAATGAGATGACGTCAGAGGTGAATGACCTCAGTTTTTTTTTTTTTTTTTTTTTTTTTTTTTTTTTTTTTTTTTTTTTGTCCGACTATTTAAGTCGATCGATTTTCTCGCGTCTCGTATTCTTGGCTTTTCGTGCGACCGGACACGCGACCCCGACCCTCCGCTTTCAAAGAATCACATTTCTCGACGACCGGTCGTTTTTTCCTCTACGGTTCATTTTTCTAAGTCTCGATCCTTCCCGCCCGCCGACCCCCCGCGATTCTTTCTCCGCGATCGACGTTCGGCGGGTCGATCGGCCGCGGAACGTGGAAGACGATCCATTTCGCATCGTCGGGGTTACGCGACTCGTGATTTCGCCAAACTCGGAGAAAAAAGACGGGCATCGCGAAGCAAGCCGTTCGACGCGATCCATCTCGAATACCGCCGCCCATCTTTCACGAACGATAGAAGCCAGTGAGACGGAAGAACCAGTCGCAGAATCTGCGATTACTCCAAAGGTTTCAGAGTAAACGGCGGAGACGGAAGAAAAATATTCGAGATTAGATGCAGCGTCTTTTTACCGTGCCCATGCAAACGGCCGAAAAAGGACTTTTGTAGAAATATTTAACGTCGAAGATCGATTCGAAGCTAGGATTTATATGGCTCGCAAAATGTTTTCGAAACATTTTAGAAACAAGAACGCGAGATCGTAACGGAAAAACTTTACTATTCCAGAAGGCGAGATCGAAACTGAAAATTTTACACGCATTTCGACACATTTTCATTCATTCGAGATGAAAGAAATTTTCCACGTATGCGCTTGGAAAAGATATTTTATTCGTGTCGACGAGATGTTACTTTCCATAGGCCGCCGTCATCCGTTCGAAATTTGCTGTTACCGACGGCATTCGAAATCGTTCCGAGAACGACCAAATTCCCTGCTTTTTCGAGATCCCGAATCGGAGGAAACACGCGAAGGTCAACAGGAACCGTAGCAGGATCCGGAACAGGATCCGGGCAGGCTCCGGAGCGACAGTCCGTGGCGGTTTGTTTTTCGAGAAAATTCGAACAGAAAATTTTCCTCCGGCGAGAACGGAAATCCAGAATGATTTTCTCTTCGCCGAGAGACCCGCATTCACACTCCGCGTTCGGCAGAAAAAAAAAAAAAAAAAAAAAAAATCGGAAAATTTTTCCGAAACATTTTTGCAAGTCCAGAACGCTAGATCAAATCTGACCAAGATTCGAAAGTCTAAATGATATAAATCTCCAAAATAACGCTCGGCAAACACGGTTATAGTTTATGGTTTCAGTTTTTAGTTTCGGTTTAATTTTCCATTTCCGGTTTCCGGTTTCATTTTTGCCTTCGGTTCGAGTTTCTGAGAAATGTTACGTAATCACAGGGTATAAAAGGCGCGTTCGCGATCGACCCGTTCATTCGGTCTTCGGTCTTCGGTGCGGACAGGAGTTGCCTTCAGAGATGCGGCCGGAGGAATGAGATAATTTTTATATACATATATTAGATTTTCGATTACGAGTCAATTTTATCCTAGCGTTCTGGACTCGTAAAATTTTTCCGACGCCAGTCTTTTTACTCCACGCGCCTAGTTCGGCCCGTTTTTTCTTTTCCTTCAAAGTTTATTTTATTCTCGTTCCAGTCGGTCTTTCACCCACTCGGCGAAGAAGAAACGTTCGACTTTCGCCCACTCGCTGTTCCTCCGTGGCGTTTTCCGCGTACGCGATTCGCAGAAGGGTTTTCGGACGGTCCGACCGGAATCTCGCGGGCAGGCTCCGGAGCGACAGTCCGTGGCGGTTTGTTTTTCGAGAAAATTCGAACAGAAAATTTTCCTCCGGCGAGAACGGAAATCCAGAATGATTTTCTCTTCGCCGAGAGACCCGCATTCACACTCCGCGTTCGGCAGGAAAAGAAATCGGGCCGCGTGATTTCTTGGCCTCCGGGAAATGAAATCGGACCACGTGATTTCCCGGCCTCCGGGAAAAGAAAAAGGGCTATGTGATTTAAAGGCCTCCGAGAAAAGATTGCGCGACGACCTCGAACAACGAACGCGGGAAAAGAAATTTCGTTCCGTTTACCAAGCTAGGATTCATATGGCTCGGAATTTTACAACTCCAGAATGCTAGAATAAATTATATAAAATTCCATCACTATCATTTAGAAAAAAAAAAAAAAAAAAAAAAAAAAAAAAAAATTTTTTTTTTTTTTTTTTTTTTTTTTTTTTTTTTTTTTTTTTTACGTTGGAGATTTATATACTTTACACTTTTGAATCTTAGTTAAATTTATTGTACCATTCTGGACTTGTAAAATATTTCAATCTTGTTTCGAGTTCTGGACTTGTAAAAATTTTCAGTTTTGATCTCGCAGTCTGGACTTGTAATTTTTTTCAGTTTTGCCTCGCAGTCTGGACTTGTAAAAATTTTCAGTTTTGCCTCGCAGTCTGGACTTGTAAAAATTTTCAAAGAAATCTTTTCGAAAAAAATTTCATCATTACCCTCTAGTAAAAAAAAAAAAAAAAAAAAAAAAAAAAAAAAAAAAAAAAAAAAAAAATTTTTTTTTTTTTTTTTTTTTTTTTTTTTTTGTACTATATGATTGAGATAATTTTTATGGTTCGGAAAATTTTTCCGAAACATTTTTGCAAGTCCAGAACGCTAGATCAAATCTGACCAAGATTCGAAAGTCTAAATGATATAAATCTCCAAAATAACGCTCGGCAAACACGGTTATAGTTTATGGTTTCAGTTTTTAGTTTCGGTTTAATTTTCCATTTCCGGTTTCCGGTTTCATTTTTGCCTTCGGTTCGAGTTTCTGAGAAATGTTACGTAATCACAGGGTATAAAAGGCGCGTTCGCGATCGACCCGTTCATTCGGTCTTCGGTCTTCGGTGCGGACAGGAGTTGCCTTCAGAGATGCGGCCGGAGGAATGAGATAATTTTTATATACATATATTAGATTTTCGATTACGAGTCAATTTTATCCTAGCGTTCTGGACTCGTAAAATTTTTCCGACGCCAGTCTTTTTACTCCACGCGCCTAGTTCGGCCCGTTTTTTCTTTTCCTTCAAAGTTTATTTTATTCTCGTTCCAGTCGGTCTTTCACCCACTCGGCGAAGAAGAAACGTTCGACTTTCGCCCACTCGCTGTTCCTCCGTGGCGTTTTCCGCGTACGCGATTCGCAGAAGGGTTTTCGGACGGTCCGACCGGAATCTCGCGGGCAGGCTCCGGAGCGACAGTCCGTGGCGGTTTGTTTTTCGAGAAAATTCGAACAGAAAATTTTCCTCCGGCGAGAACGGAAATCCAGAATGATTTTCTCTTCGCCGAGAGACCCGCATTCACACTCCGCGTTCGGCAGGAAAAGAAATCGGGCCGCGTGATTTCTTGGCCTCCGGGAAATGAAATCGGACCACGTGATTTCCCGGCCTCCGGGAAAAGAAAAAGGGCTATGTGATTTAAAGGCCTCCGAGAAAAGATTGCGCGACGACCTCGAACAACGAACGCGGGAAAAGAAATTTCGTTCCGTTTACCAAGCTAGGATTCATATGGCTCGGAATTTTACAACTCCAGAATGCTAGAATAAATTATATAAAATTCCATCACTATCATTTAGAAAAAAAAAAAAAAAAAAAAAAAAAAAAAAAATTTTTTTTTTTTTTTTTTTTTTTTTTTTTCTAAATGATAGTGATGGAATTTTATATAATTTATTCTAGCATTCTGGAGTTGTAAAATTCCGAGCCATATGAATCCTAGCTTGGTAAACGGAACGAAATTTCTTTTCCCGCGTTCGTTGTTCGAGGTCGTCGCGCAATCTTTTCTCGGAGGCCTTTAAATCACATAGCCCTTTTTCTTTTCCCGGAGGCCGGGAAATCACGTGGTCCGATTTCATTTCCCGGAGGCCAAGAAATCACGCGGCCCGATTTCTTTTCCTGCCGAATGCGGAGTGTGAATGCGGGTCTCTCGGCGAAGAGAAAATCATTCTGGATTTCCGTTCTCGCCGGAGGAAAATTTTCTGTTCGAATTTTCTCGAAAAACAAACCGCCACGGACTGTCGCTCCGGAGCCTGCCCGCGAGATTCCGGTCGGACCGTCCGAAAACCCTTCTGCGAATCGCGTACGCGGAAAACGCCACGGAGGAACAGCGAGTGGGCGAAAGTCGAACGTTTCTTCTTCGCCGAGTGGGTGAAAGACCGACTGGAACGAGAATAAAATAAACTTTGAAGGAAAAGAAAAAACGGGCCGAACTAGGCGCGTGGAGTAAAAAGACTGGCGTCGGAAAAATTTTACGAGTCCAGAACGCTAGGATAAAATTGACTCGTAATCGAAAATCTAATATATGTATATAAAAATTATCTCATTCCTCCGGCCGCATCTCTGAAGGCAACTCTTGTCCGCACCGAAGACCGAAGACCGAACGAACGGGTCGATCGCGAACGCGCCTTTTATACCCTGTGATTACGTAACATTTCTCAGAAACTCGAACCGAAGGCAAAAATGAAACCGGAAACCGGAAATGGAAAATTAAACCGAAACTAAAAACTGAAACCATAAACTATAACCGTGTTTGCCGAGCGTTATTTTGGAGATTTATATCATTTAGACTTTCGAATCTTGGTCAGATTTGATCTAGCGTTCTGGACTTGCAAAAATGTTTCGGAAAAATTTTCCGATTTTTTTTTTTTTTTTTTTTTTTTTTCTGCCGAACGCGGAGTGTGAATGCGGGTCTCTCGGCGAAGAGAAAATCATTCTGGATTTCCGTTCTCGCCGGAGGAAAATTTTCTGTTCGAATTTTCTCGAAAAACAAACCGCCACGGACTGTCGCTCCGGAGCCTGCCCGGATCCTGTTCCGGATCCTGCTACGGTTCCTGTTGACCTTCGCGTGTTTCCTCCGATTCGGGATCTCGAAAAAGCAGGGAATTTGGTCGTTCTCGGAACGATTTCGAATGCCGTCGGTAACAGCAAATTTCGAACGGATGACGGCGGCCTATGGAAAGTAACATCTCGTCGACACGAATAAAATATCTTTTCCAAGCGCATACGTGGAAAATTTCTTTCATCTCGAATGAATGAAAATGTGTCGAAATGCGTGTAAAATTTTCAGTTTCGATCTCGCCTTCTGGAATAGTAAAGTTTTTCCGTTACGATCTCGCGTTCTTGTTTCTAAAATGTTTCGAAAACATTTTGCGAGCCATATAAATCCTAGCTTCGAATCGATCTTCGACGTTAAATATTTCTACAAAAGTCCTTTTTCGGCCGTTTGCATGGGCACGGTAAAAAGACGCTGCATCTAATCTCGAATATTTTTCTTCCGTCTCCGCCGTTTACTCTGAAACCTTTGGAGTAATCGCAGATTCTGCGACTGGTTCTTCCGTCTCACTGGCTTCTATCGTTCGTGAAAGATGGGCGGCGGTATTCGAGATGGATCGCGTCGAACGGCTTGCTTCGCGATGCCCGTCTTTTTTCTCCGAGTTTGGCGAAATCACGAGTCGCGTAACCCCGACGATGCGAAATGGATCGTCTTCCACGTTCCGCGGCCGATCGACCCGCCGAACGTCGATCGCGGAGAAAGAATCGCGGGGGGTCGGCGGGCGGGAAGGATCGAGACTTAGAAAAATGAACCGTAGAGGAAAAAACGACCGGTCGTCGAGAAATGTGATTCTTTGAAAGCGGAGGGTCGGGGTCGCGTGTCCGGTCGCACGAAAAGCCAAGAATACGAGACGCGAGAAAATCGATCGACTTAAATAGTCGGACAAAAAAAAAAAAAAAAAAAAAAAAAAAAAACTGAGGTCATTCACCTCTGACGTCATCTCATTTGCATATTGAAAACGTTAGTTTTTTTTTTCATTTTTTTTGGGAGACAGTTTTACAAACTTTTTCTGTGGCTATAAAAATGTAAATTCTAAAAATAGAAACTGAGGTCATTGACCTCTGACGTCATCTCATTTGCATATTGAAAACGTTAGTTTTTTTTTCATTTTTTTTCTGAGACAGTTTTATAAACTTTTTCTGTGGCTATAAAAATGTAAATTCTAAAAATAGAATCTGAGGTCATTAACCTTTAACCTTGAAAGTCCCTCTACAAGTCTAGAGCTGTGAAGGAGATTGAATATTTTACAAGTCCAAAACTGTGGGCGAGATTGAAAACTTTACAAGTCCAAAACTGTGGACGAGATTGAAAATTTTACAAGTCCAAAACTGTGGACGAGATTGAAAATTTTACAAGTCCGAAACTGTGGACGAGATTGAAAATTTTACAAGTCCAAAACTGTGGACGAGATTGAAAATTTTACAAGTCCAAAACTGTGGACGAGATTGAAAATTTTACAAGTCCAAAACTGTGGACGAGATTGAAAATTTTACAAGTCCGAAACTGTGGACGAGATTGAAAATTTTACAAGTCCGAAACTGTGGACGAGATTGAAAATTTTACAAGTCCAAAACTGTGGACGAGAGTGAAAATTTTACAAGTCCAAAACGCCATGGTAAAATGTATATGAGGAAATCTTTAAGTTTTTCCGAGGGTTATATTCCCAAGCAATACCTAACATTAAAAAAAAAAAAAAAAAAAAAAAAAAAAAAAAATTTTTTTTTTTTTTTTTTTTTTTTTTTTTTTTTTTTTTTTTAAATCCTTGGTTAAATCTATCCTAGCGTTCTGGACTTGTAAAATTTGATCTCGCGTTCTAAAAATAGTTCTTAGGACAAAAGTGAATGACCTCAGTTTTTTTTTTTTTTTTTTTTTTTTTCTTTTGAGCTAGAAAAATTTTACATGCTCGAAAAGCTAGGCCGCGATGCTGGGTAAAATTATTAAGTTTTCGCGAGTCCACCTCGGCTTTATCAAATCTCGGACAATTTTCGACGTTAAATATTTCCACAGACGTCCTTTTTCGGCCGTTTGCACGGGCACGGTAAAAAGACGCTGTATCCAATCTCGGATATTTTTCTTCCGTCTCCGACGTTTGCCCTGAAACCTTCGGAGTAATCGTCTTCCTTCTCGCTAGCTTCTGTCGTTCGCGAAGGATGGGCGGCGGTGTTCGAGATGGATCGAGTCGAATGAGCCGCTTCGCGATGTCCGGTTTTCTTCTCCGAGTTTGGCGAAATCCCGAGTCGCGAACTCCGTTCCTCCCCGAAGTGGCGATGGAGACCGAGCGTCCGCCGCGTATCCGGTTGCCGATTCGCCCGTCTCTCCCTTTCGGCGAGGCGAACGTGAAAAATAATGAATCGCGGAGGAAGAATCGTGGACCTGGTCGGACGATTCGGGAAGGGCGGGAAGTATCGGGTTTAAAAAACAAACCGTCGACGAAAAAACGACCGGTCGTCGATGAAACGCGATTCATCGAAAGCGCGAGGAGGGTCACGCGAAAAGCCGCGATTGCGAGACGCGTGAAAAATCGATCGACTTAAATAATCCGAGTTGAATGGTCAAAAAAAAAAAAAAAACTGAGGTCATTGACCTCTGACGTCATCTTGCACACGTTGGTTTTTTTTCATTTTGTTTGGGAGAGAGTTTTACAAACTTTTTCTGTGGGCATAAAAATCAAAATTCTAAAAATAGAAACTGAGGTCATTGACCTCTGACGTCATCTCATTTGCATATTGCAAACACTGGCTGTTTGGAAGAGCGATGAGCGACTCTAAAAAAAAAAAAAAAAAAAAAAAAAAAAAAAAAAAAAAAAACTGAGGTCGTTGACCTCTGACGTCATCTTGCACACGTTGGTTTTTTTTCATTTTGTTTGAGAGAGAGTTTTACAAACTTTTTCTGTGGGCATAAAAATCAAAATTCTAAAAATAGAAACTGAGGTCATTGACCTTTAACCATAAAACTCCCTCGACAGCAATAGCGACTTTCGCAGCGAACTTTAATGAGTACGATTATTATACTTTTATTTTAGTATATTAGTTGATATTTTAAACAGATTTTTATTTATTCTTGGTAGAACGAAGAAATATTTTGTACTATTTTGTACCCCCTCATCAGAAAGGCACGGACTTTTAAATGTTTGTAACGCTCATCATTTAATTTTATTAATATTTTTCATTAAAAAAAAAAAAAAAAAAAAAAAAAAAAAAAAAAAAAAATTTTAAAAAAAAATTTTTTTTTTTTTTTTAAATTTTTTTTTTTTTTTTTTTTTTTTTTTTTTTTTTTTTTTTTTTTACGTGTGTTATTTTCATAAGACGTTTTAAAGTAATGTGAAGGAGAAAGTTGTCATTTTGTTTTCAATCGGGCGAGTTTAGATCGTCTTGATGGGAAATTCGCGGTCTTTTCACGCGGTTTAGCTCCCTCCTCATCTCTGCGAGTTTGGTTTTTACCTCTGCGAGTTCGGTTTTTACCTCTGCGAGTTCGGTTTTTACCTCTGCGAGTTCCCGTTTGAGTTGTTCGTTTTCGCGTTTGAGTTGTTCGTTTTCGCGTTTGAGTTGTTCGTTTTCGCGTTTGAGTTGTTCGTTTTCGTGTTTGAGTTGTTCGTTTTCGTGTCTGAGTCTGTCAATTTCCTTTTCGTTGATTTCGTTGATTTTTTTCAGCAGAGATTTTATTTCCCGTTCCGCGGCATCGTGTTTTTCTCTCCAGTGAGCGACGTCTTCTTCCAGCTTTCTATTTTTCTGTTCCAGTGTTTCGTATTTTCTTTTCCAGTCAGCGACGTCTTCTTCCAGCTTACGCTTTTCGCCCGAGAGTTTCGAATTATTCGATTCGAGCTCCCTGTTTCGATCGACCAGGGGTCTGAACTCGTTGATCAGAGTTTGGTGATACGGACGCGGAGTCCAATGCATTTCTCCCACCGCGTGATAAAAGAGATTGCCCGCGTCGGCTTGTTCTTTCAACCAGGCTTCGCGAGTCAGACGGCGTAACGTGGGTTCTCTTTCGAAATACAGCTTGCGGTTTTCCGCTAGATGCAGAAAATAATCCGTGGGACCCCGGCAAGGCCTGAATTCTTTCGAGACGGGCAGGACGGTTCCGAGCGTGATGCCGGGAATGTTTTTGATCCGGAATCGCCACTTGCTGTCGAGAAAGTCTATGTCCGACCGCACCATTTCGCCTCGTTTCAGGTTTTTGAAGTTTTGTTTCAAGAGCTCGAGGAGCCCGCCGTCCCATTGCAGAACGAGCGGCAACCGGTAATCTTCGGGCAGACACTCGAAGAGATAGAAATGGTTGTCTTTTTCCGGAAAGCGTTTGTTTTCTAAGGAGAAATTGCACCGAGACTCGCGTTTGCACAGGTAACCGATCGCGTTGACGAGATGCATGGCCGATGCGAGTTTTTCGGAATACACGCATTTGAAATTCACGCGGGGCCTGTCTTCCACGTCGATTTTCTCCCAGACGTTTCGCGCGAAATGCCCGGGAGGCGACGAAACCACGATCATGTGCCTGTGTTGTCTCAGTCGGGCTTCTTTCGGCTGGCCCCCGTCGCACCAACACGAAAAAGGTAACGTTCGACTTTGTCCGCCATCGGCGTCCATGGCTCGGAGAAAGGCCGGAAAGGCCAAGTTTCGAACCATCACGTGGAACCATTCGGCTTCGTCGCCCAACTCCACGTATTTCCGGATGCACGATACGGCCTTATCGAGCGAATCGTTTTCGAAAGTCAAGAGATTGGGGTCCAGTGGCATGGGCCAGATGGGATCGTAAGCTCGCTCTGGAGGGTCGAACGCGTGACCGAACAGGCACTTTTTTTGAGCCATGGGTTTCGTGTCGAAAGGGACGGGCTCGGGTTTCGGAGAAGAAGAAAAAGTTGGAGGTGGTGGATTTTCATTTGTAGGCGGAAAAGTATCTAGTTTTAAAAATTTCCTCCAGCATTGCAGCAAGTGATCGACGTGCTCGCGTTTTCGCTTGCTGGGCCAAGAGATTTCTCCCAGACACCAAACGCAACAGAGCTTGGAATTTAAATTGTGTGACTCGGAACAGTGTTTTTCGAATTGCACGGATACCATAGAAATTTCGCAGATGGGACAACGAAAAGGAGTATTGTTTCGATTGAGAAAATCCCAGTAACGTCTTAAATTTCTGGAATTGTTTGTAGATTTGTTTTCACACGAACGAGGCATGACGAGTGGGATCCAAAGGATCAAAAAAATTGAGGAATAACTGTTTAAATACATTTAACACAAAAAAAAAAAAAAAAAAAAAAAAAAAAAAAAAAAAAATTAATTTTTTTTTTTTTTTTTTTTTTTTTTTTACATGATTTAGATTTTTGATTCTTGGTTAAATTTATCCTAGCATTCCGGACTTGTAAAAATTTACATCAGCGTACATCGTCGTTAAAAATCACATCAGCTTTTACCCAACGTTCTGTACTTGTAATTTTTTCACTTTTCTCTCCATCGTTCTGGACTTAAAAATTTTTGAAAACATCTTCCGAACCATATAAATCCTTCCTAGCTTAAAAAAAAAAAAAAAAAAAAAAAAAAAAAAATTTTTTTTTTTTTTTTTTTTTTTTTTTTTTTTTAGATTTTTGATCCTTGGTTAAATTTATCCTTGCGTTTTGGACTTGTAAATTTTGATCTCGCGTTCTAAAAATAGTTTTTACTATTCTTTAACTGTTTCTGATTTTTTGTTCTTGAAAGACAGTGTTTCTCGTTCCAAAGTTTCGTATTTTCTTTTCCAGCCAACCACTTCCTGCTAGAGCTCATGTTCCAAAGTTTCGTATTTTCTTTTCCAGCGGGCCACTTCGGATTCGAGCTCTCGGTTTCGATCGACCAAGGGCTTGAACTCGTTGATCAAACTTTGGTGATAGGGACGCGGAGTCCAGTGTTCTTCTCCCACGACGTGATAGAAGAGATTGCCCGCCTCGGCCTGTTCTTTCAACCATTCTTCCCGAGTCAGATTTACCAAACTCGGGTCGCGTTCGAAAAACAGCTTTTTGCCTCCCGCGAGATGAAGAAACGAGTCCGTTTCTCGCGCGCAAGGCCTGAATTCTTTCGAGACGGGCAGAACGGTACCCATTGTGATTCCCGGGATGTTTTTGATTCGGAATCGCCACTTTCTTTCGTGGAAATCTACGTCGGATCGGACCAGTTCGGTTCGATTCAAGTTTTTAAAGTTTTGGTCCAGCAGATCCAGCAGACCGCCTTCCCACTGCGAGACGAGCGGCAACCGGTAGTTTTCGGGCAGACACTCGAAGAGATAAAAGTGATTCAGTTTTTCCGGTGAACGTTTGTCGAGTCTCGAAGAAAATCCGCATCGAGACTCGCGTTTGCACACGTAACCGATCGCGTTGACGAGATGCATGGGAGAAACGATGGGTTCGCAATGCAGGCATTTGAAATTTTTCCGCGGCCTGTCTGGAACCGCTATTTTCCGCCACACGTTTCGCGAGAAATGGCCCTTCGAGGGAGAAACCACTATCAAGTGGCGGTGTTGCCTGACTCTGTCTTCTTCCGAGTGGCCGCTGTTGCACCAGCACGAAAACGGTAACGTTCGAGTCCTTCCTTCGTCTTCGTCCATGGCTCGGAGAAAACCTGGAAACGCGATCGTTCGAACCATCACGTGGAACCATTCGGTGGATTTTCTCAGTTCCAGGTATTTTCGGACGCAGGAGAGGGCCTTATCGAGCGATTCGTCTTCGAAAGTCAAGAGATTGGGATCTAGAGGCATGGGCCAGATCGGATCGAAAGCGCGCTCCGGGGGATCGAACGCGTGGTCGAAGAGATCGTGTTTCGGAGCCATGGGTTTCGCGTCGAAAGGAACCGGATCTGGTTTCTGAGTAAAGTTTTCGGATATTTGTGGCTGAGGTTGTTGAACTCTGAGACGATTCGTGAATTTTCGGTAACAGGAAAAGAGATGGTCGACGTGCTTGAACTTTTCTTTGCCGGGCCAAGATTCTTCTCCGAGGCACCAGACGCAACAACGTTTGGAGTTTAAATCGTGGAATTCGGTGCAGTGCTTTTCGAATGATTTCGGTGAAACGGATGTTTGGCAAAGGGGACAAGGAAAAACAATAAGATTCCTTTTGATACATTTTTGATAAAGTTCCAAATGTGTAGAAGGTTTCTTTTGACGTGGAGGCATGCTGATCCGAAAGATTTGATAATAGCCAACAAAAGGATAAAGAGAGGGTACGACTGAAAATATTTATATTAACTTTATTTAAAAAAAAAAAAAAAAAAAAAAAAAAAAAAAAAAAAAAATTTTTTTTTTTTTTTTTTTTTTTTTTTTTTTTAAAGACTAATAACGGAGCCCTGTCCGTTTCCGAAATCAAATCCCTCTCGTGATGGCCGAAGCCATGACGGTTCACAAATCTCGAGGTGCGACGTTCGATGAATGTGCGATGGGTTTGACGCCAAACATGTCGCCTCAATTATTTTACTTTGCTGCTTTTCGTTGTGAAAAACTAAACACTTTGAACTTTTTTCCAGATTTTCATGTTCCGAAATCGCCCAAAGAAGATAATCCCATCTTGAAGGCGTTTGCGAGATCGGGACAAAATCCCGTGATCCCGAAATTCAAATTTCTACGCGAGTGCTGCGAGCCTTACGGCCTTCAGATGATGTATCACAACGTACAGTCCCTCAACAAACATTACGAGGATATTAAAAGCGATCCGTGTTTCATGAACAGCGACGTATTGCTCTTGACCGAAACTTGGACCGTCCCTAAAGATAATTTTCGTTTCGCGGGTTTCAGTAGACCCTATGAAATTGTGAGTCATCTTTCTAAGAGAAAACCGTCCGGCGTGTCCATTTATCTCAAGAGAAGACTTTTCGACTCACGTGCATATGAAAATTATCCGAATTACGATACCGGGGTACACGTTAGCGTAGTGAAATTGAGACGATGCCGAATCGCCGCGCTGTATGCGAAACCTCGGTCGTCCGTAGACGATATTTTGGAAGCAGTCAGCGAAAGCCTACCGAATATAGAAGAAACGTTCACTATATTATTTGGAAACTTTAACCTTGAAATGAATTCCGAAAGCGGCTTGGAACTCAGAGACATTTTAGCCGATGTATTCGACTTGCACATTCGAAACGATCCCAAACAGTTTACGACGAAAAGTCGAACGACCGTAGATGCCGTGTTTTCCTCGAGACCGTTGCTAAGTTGCGGTGTTTATGAAAGTGTATTTAGTTATCATTTACCCCTTTACGCTCGATGCGATTCCAATCTATTTCCCGATTTGTCTGATATATGTGAAGAAATGATTGAATAAAAAAGTTCGAATCTGAAAATATTCTTTTTATTATTAAAAAAAAAAAAAAAAAAAAAAAAAAAAAAAAAATCTTTTTTTTTTTTTTTTTTTTTTTTTTTTTTTTTTTTTTGAAAAGGGTTTTCGAAAATTTTGCGACCGGATTTTCCGACATCCATCACGCATCGCAATCTTCGTTCTCGTTAGCTCGGATCATTCGCCAATACGAGCCCGTGATCCAAACGGAAAATCGCGGGATCTCGCAGTCTGGACTTGTAATTTTTTTCAGTTTTGCCTCGCAGTCTGGACTTGTAAAAATTTTCAGTTTTGATCTCGCAGTCTGGACTTGTAAAAATTTTCAGTTTTGATCTCGCATTCTGGACTTGTAAAAATTTTCAGTTTTGGTCTCGCATTCTGGACTTGTAAAAATTTTCAGTTTTGATCTCGCAGTCTGGACTTGTAAAAATTTTCAGTTTTGATCTCGCAGTCTGGACTTGTAAAAATTTTCAGTTTTGATCTCGCAGTCTGGACTCGTAAAAATTTTCAAAGAAATCTTTTCGAAAAAAATTTCATCATTACCCTCTAGTTTAAAAAAAAAAAAAAAATTTTTTTTTTTTTTTTTTTTTTTTTTTTTTTTTTTTTTTTTTTTTGAAAAGGGTTTTCGAAAATTTTGCGACCGGATTTTCCGACATCCATCACGCATCGCAATCTTCGTTCTCGTTAGCTCGGATCATTCGCCAATACGCGCCCGTGATCCAAACGGAAAATCGCGGGAATCGGATCGCCTCCGTCAGACATTTGTCGTCTCCCGCCGTTTCGAAGTCCACCGGGTCGAGTTCCCTGACCCGTTTTTCGCAGCCACGCGGGCGGCGTGTCTTTTGAAATCGGTCGCGTTCGTCGGCGGGTTTTCGTTTTCCACGTAACGCGCGAAAGGGAAATACTCTGCGTCTCTTTTCGCGCCACGGACGGATTCGCGAAAGAACCGAACGCGAGAGTCGGGCCGGTCGGAAACGAAACTTTGTAAGATGCAACGTGGATTCGTCCAGCCGCAGATAGACGAAAACGGTTCCAATCTCCCCGATCAAAGTACCGCCCGGGTCGTAAATTGCGCGAGAGATATAGGTATTCCGGCGAAAACGGAGCGGAAGAAGCCGGGTAAGATGCCCGGTCTCGTAAAAAATGACTGCATTCGTGAATGAAAGCTAGGATAAATTTAACCGAGAATCAAAAATCCGAATTATAAAAAAACCTTAAAAAAGAAGCTAGGATCCATATGGTTCGGAAAATGATTTCGAAAATTTTTAAGTCCAGAACGATGGAGAAAAAAGTGAAAAAATTTCGAGTACAGAACGTTGGGTAAAAGATGATGTAATCTTTACGAGTCCAGAACGCTTGGATAAATTTAACCTAGAATCAAAAATCCGAATCATATAAAAATCTAAACCTAAAAAAAAAAAAAAAAAAAAAAAAAAAAAAAAATTTTTTTTTTTTTTTTTTTTTTTTTTTTTTTTTTTTTACGACTGTGGGCGATTTTAAAACTGTGGGCGAGATTGAAAACTACAAGTTTTTTTTTTTTTTTTTTTTTTTTTTTTTTTTTTTTTTTTGTCTTGCAGTTTTGTTCTTGTTATTTCATCATATGATGAAATTCCATTTGTCTTTTCACAGTGTTTGATATTGGGATATAAAAAATATTCCTGAGTCTAGTATTTAAATCTGGAAGGTTCGCACATCTTAAACAAATGTTGTATCTCTTTTCCTTATATTGAAAAATTTTACATATTGGTGAAACGGTTTTATCGTCTGTAGGGTCCAGGTGGTTTATGTATAAATTTTCATCCGATATATTTTTTTTCTCTCGTCGTAGCTTAAATTCCAAAACAGCTACGTCATTCATAAAATCTATTCTGCGTTGGAACGAGTTATCTATAACTGCGGGATCGACGGTGATTTCATATGAGCTAAAGTCTGGAGGATGGCAACAAACGCAAGAGGAGTCGTCAGAACTTGACATTTTACCTTTCCTGCAAAATAAAACCAGATTTCTTGTATTGACTCTGTTTATCCAAGCTTTAATATATCCTTAAAAAAAAAAAAAAAAAAAAAAAAAAAAAAAAATTTTTTTTTTTTTTTTTTTTTTTTTTTTTTTTCATGTGCAATTTTTACGACTAGGAAATTTGGAGTTAGAGATTTCGCGACCGGTTTTTCCGACATCCATCACGCATCGGAACTTTTCGTTGTGATAACGAGTTGCCCAAACACCTCCCTTCCCCTCTCGTTTCAAAAGATTTCTTTTCGAGATGCTCGTTTTGTTCGTCGACCGGGTGAATATCTCCGTTCTTCACATTCGGTCGTTTTTTCACCGGTACCTCCAGGTACCGCGTTTCGGGGGTGGGGATGGAATTTGGCGGTACTCGTACGATCTCTACGATCCGTGGAAAAATCTTCCGAGCACGTGCTTCCCCGAGAGTGTACTCTGAGAAGTAATTTTTTTAACATTGGCTCGCATCGCCAGGTGCCGCGAAATCTAAAGTGGGTCCAGTTTGGCGATACTCGGACCGTCTCCGTACAGTCGGTCGCGAAAACCTTCGAGCACTGCAACCGTCGCGTTTCCGGACGGAAAAGGTGTTTTCGGCCTCGAACCCAGTTTCGCCTTTCGCGTACACGTTTATTTTACCCCGAGACCGGTAAACGCGGAAAAGCCCGAACGAGAAAAACGACCACGCGTCAAACTGGTATCGCGAGAAATCGGATCGGGAGGAAAAGTGGATCGAAGAGGATGGGGGAAGATTCAGAAGACAATTTCGGAATGACTCGGAAATAAATTTCAAAAATATTTACAATCCAGAAGATCAAATCTGAGAAATTGTACAAGTGCAGAACGCTAGAATGAATCCGACTAAGATTGGAATGTCTAAAAGATATAAATCTCCAAACTAAAAAAAAAAAAAAAAAAAAAAAAAAAAAAAAAAAAATTTTTTTTTTTTTTTTTTTTTTTTTTTTTTTTCACGCGTTTCAAGAATCGAGTTCAAGTTTTCTGACGCAATATCCCTGGAAGGTTACGCAATCCCGGAGTATAAATACAGGTGTGCGAGCCACATTCATTCATTTGATCGTCGGTGCCAAAGGAGTTGCTACCAGAAGTTCTGCTGGACGGAAGATGGACTCGTGGGTAAGTCGATTTCTGATTATTCCTTTAATCGTACTTTGAAGTTTTTGCCTCGCGCTCTGGACTTGTAATTTTTTTCAGTTTTGCCTCGCAGTCTGGACTTGTAATTTTTTTCAGTTTTGCCTCACAGTCTGGACTTGTAAAAATTTTCAGTTTTGATCTCGCAGTCTGGACTTGTAAAAATTTTCAAAGAAATATTTTCGAAAAAAATTTCATCATTACCCTCTAGTGTAAAAAAAAAAAAAAAAAAAAAAAAAAAAAAAAAAATTTTTTTTTTTTTTTTTTTTTTTTTTTTTTTAACGTTGGAGATTTGTATACTTTACACTTTTGAATCAGTTTTGATCTCGCAGTCTGGACTTGTAATTTTTTTCAGTTTTGCCTCGCAGTCTGGACTTGTAAAAATTTTCAGTTTTGATCTCGCAGTCTGGACTCGTAAAAATTTTCAAAGAAATCTTTTCGAAAAAAATTTCATCATTACCCTCTAGTTTAAAAAAAAAAAAAAAATTTTTTTTTTTTTTTTTTTTTTTTTTTTTTTTTTTTTTTTGAAAAGGGTTTTCGAAAATTTTGCGACCGGATTTTCCGACATCCATCACGCATCGCAATCTTCGTTCTCGTTAGCTCGGATCATTCGCCAATACGCGCCCGTGATCCAAACGGAAAATCGCGGGAATCGGATCGCCTCCGTCAGACATTTGTCGTCTCCCGCCGTTTCGAAGTCCACCGGGTCGAGTTCCCTGACCCGTTTTTCGCAGCCACGCGGGCGGCGTGTCTTTTGAAATCGGTCGCGTTCGTCGGCGGGTTTTCGTTTTCCACGTAACGCGCGAAAGGGAAATACTCTGCGTCTCTTTTCGCGCCACGGACGGATTCGCGAAAGAACCGAACGCGAGAGTCGGGCCGGTCGGAAACGAAACTTTGTAAGATGCAACGTGGATTCGTCCAGCCGCAGATAGACGAAAACGGTTCCAATCTCCCCGATCAAAGTACCGCCCGGGTCGTAAATTGCGCGAGAGATATAGGTATTCCGGCGAAAACGGAGCGGAAGAAGCCGGGTAAGATGCCCGGTCTCGTAAAAAATGACTGCATTCGTGAATGAAAGCTAGGATAAATTTAACCGAGAATCAAAAATCCGAATTATAAAAAAACCTTAAAAAAGAAGCTAGGATCCATATGGTTCGGAAAATGATTTCGAAAATTTTTAAGTCCAGAACGATGGAGAAAAAAGTGAAAAAATTTCGAGTACAGAACGTTGGGTAAAAGATGATGTAATCTTTACGAGTCCAGAACGCTTGGATAAATTTAACCTAGAATCAAAAATCCGAATCATATAAAAATCTAAACCTAAAAAAAAAAAAAAAAAAAAAAAAAAAAAAATTTTTTTTTTTTTTTTTTTTTTTTTTTTTTTTTTTTACGACTGTGGGCGATTTTAAAACTGTGGGCGAGATTGAAAACTACAAGTTTTTTTTTTTTTTTTTTTTTTTTTTTTTTTTTTTTTTTTTGTCTTGCAGTTTTGTTCTTGTTATTTCATCATATGATGAAATTCCATTTGTCTTTTCACAGTGTTTGATATTGGGATATAAAAAATATTCCTGAGTCTAGTATTTAAATCTGGAAGGTTCGCACATCTTAAACAAATGTTGTATCTCTTTTCCTTATATTGAAAAATTTTACATATTGGTGAAACGGTTTTATCGTCTGTAGGGTCCAGGTGGTTTATGTATAAATTTTCATCCGATATATTTTTTTTCTCTCGTCGTAGCTTAAATTCCAAAACAGCTACGTCATTCATAAAATCTATTCTGCGTTGGAACGAGTTATCTATAACTGCGGGATCGACGGTGATTTCATATGAGCTAAAGTCTGGAGGATGGCAACAAACGCAAGAGGAGTCGTCAGAACTTGACATTTTACCTTTCCTGCAAAATAAAACCAGATTTCTTGTATTGACTCTGTTTATCCAAGCTTTAATATATCCTTAAAAAAAAAAAAAAAAAAAAAAAAAAATAAAAATTTTTTTTTTTTTTTTTTTTTTTTTTTTTTTTTTTCATGTGCAATTTTTACGACTAGGAAATTTGGAGTTAGAGATTTCGCGACCGGTTTTTCCGACATCCATCACGCATCGGAACTTTTCGTTGTGATAACGAGTTGCCCAAACACCTCCCTTCCCCTCTCGTTTCAAAAGATTTCTTTTCGAGATGCTCGTTTTGTTCGTCGACCGGGTGAATATCTCCGTTCTTCACATTCGGTCGTTTTTTCACCGGTACCTCCAGGTACCGCGTTTCGGGGGTGGGGATGGAATTTGGCGGTACTCGTACGATCTCTACGATCCGTGGAAAAATCTTCCGAGCACGTGCTTCCCCGAGAGTGTACTCTGAGAAGTAATTTTTTTAACATTGGCTCGCATCGCCAGGTGCCGCGAAATCTAAAGTGGGTCCAGTTTGGCGATACTCGGACCGTCTCCGTACAGTCGGTCGCGAAAACCTTCGAGCACTGCAACCGTCGCGTTTCCGGACGGAAAAGGTGTTTTCGGCCTCGAACCCAGTTTCGCCTTTCGCGTACACGTTTATTTTACCCCGAGACCGGTAAACGCGGAAAAGCCCGAACGAGAAAAACGACCACGCGTCAAACTGGTATCGCGAGAAATCGGATCGGGAGGAAAAGTGGATCGAAGAGGATGGGGGAAGATTCAGAAGACAATTTCGGAATGACTCGGAAATAAATTTCAAAAATATTTACAATCCAGAAGATCAAATCTGAGAAATTGTACAAGTGCAGAACGCTAGAATGAATCCGACTAAGATTGGAATGTCTAAAAGATATAAATCTCCAAACTAAAAAAAAAAAAAAAAAAAAAAAAAAAAAAAAAAAAAAAAATTTTTTTTTTTTTTTTTTTTTTTTTTTTTCACGCGTTTCAAGAATCGAGTTCAAGTTTTCTGACGCAATATCCCTGGAAGGTTACGCAATCCCGGAGTATAAATACAGGTGTGCGAGCCACATTCATTCATTTGATCGTCGGTGCCAAAGGAGTTGCTACCAGAAGTTCTGCTGGACGGAAGATGGACTCGTGGGTAAGTCGATTTCTGATTATTCCTTTAATCGTACTTTGAAGTTTTTGCCTCGCGCTCTGGACTTGTAATTTTTTTCAGTTTTGCCTCGCAGTCTGGACTTGTAATTTTTTTCAGTTTTGCCTCACAGTCTGGACTTGTAAAAATTTTCAGTTTTGATCTCGCAGTCTGGACTTGTAAAAATTTTCAAAGAAATATTTTCGAAAAAAATTTCATCATTACCCTCTAGTGTAAAAAAAAAAAAAAAAAAAAAAAAAAAAAATTTTTTTTTTTTTTTTTTTTTTTTTTTTTTTTTTAACGTTGGAGATTTGTATACTTTACACTTTTGAATCAGTTTTGATCTCGCAGTCTGGACTTGTAATTTTTTTCAGTTTTGCCTCGCAGTCTGGACTTGTAAAAATTTTCAGTTTTGATCTCGCAGTCTGGACTTGTAATTTTTTTCAGTTTTGCCTCGCAGTCTGGACTTGTAATTTTTTTCAGTTTTGCCTCACAGTCTGGACTTGTAAAAATTTTCAGTTTTGATCTCGCAGTCTGGACTTGTAAAAATTTTCAGTGTTGATCTCGCAGTCTGGACTTGTAAAAATTTTCAAAGAAATATTTTCGAAAAAAATTTCATCATTACCCTCTAGTGTAAAAAAAAAAAAAAAAAAAAAAAAAAAAAAAAAAAAAAAAATTTTTTTTTTTTTTTTTTTTTTTTTTTTTTTGTGTCCGACCATTTAAGTCGATCGACTTTTTGCACGACTCGCAATCGTGGCTTTTCGTGCGACCCGACACGCGACTCGACTTTCCGTTTTCAAAGGATCACATTTCTCGACTACCGGTCGTTCTTTCATCGACGGTTCATTTTTTTAATTCTCGATCCATCCTTCCCGCCCGCCGACCCGAATCGACCCCCCGCGATTCTTTCTCCGCGATCGGCCGCGGAACGAATTGCAGAAAGAAGGAATTCGTTTTCCACGGTCCGTTTCGCTTCGTCGATGAAAACAGACTACGCGACTCGGGATTTCGCCAAACTCGGAGAAAAAACGCGCATCGAGAAGCAAGCCGTTCGAAGCGCGTCCGACATTACTCTTACGGCAGGTACCGCGAACGAAGTACCGTGCGTTCGATCGCGGTACGTAAACCGTTCTCTGACAGTCGGACGATTTAATCTTCGAGCACTCTGACCCCCGCGGGTTTTTTCCGAATCCGTGAAAAAGCAAAAACGGAACGGGAAAAACTAACGACGAAGGGTTCGAGATTATTCGTACGGGGAACGCGTAAAAATTAAACTCTCGACACGGAACTCGACAGTCGAATCACGGGTCGGGAAAAATTAATTCGCGTGGGAGGGGGGCGAGAGGGGGAAACAAAAAATCAACAACGAACGGTTCGAGAAATAAACACTATCGGGTAATAATCTAGTTTCTTTCGCGTCAGAAACGACAAGTAAAAGTTTTTCGATTCATCAATATCGGTACACGACGCGTCTCGAGGAAACGGGCCAGAGGCGGCCATTTTCACTTTCGCCTTCGAGCAATTCGTCTTTCCCTTCCCCATTCGAAACAGAAAAATGGAAAGAAAAACATTTCTCCCAACACGACTACATCGCGCATTCCAAGGCCAATAAACAACTTTAAATTTCTAAATTTCCTCCATCGATTTCATCGAATCACATAATAAATTCTACCAACCCTCATCAACAAACTCTCCAGTTCCGTTTCGAGAAGAAAAACCGAGACAATCGAAAGCAGTTCCACCGAATCATTCACACATCGCGCATTCCAAAGCCAATAAACAATTTTAAATTCTAAATTTCCTCCATTGATTTCATAGAATCGCAAAGATCAAACTTCCACCGACCCTCATCGACAAACTCTCCAGTTCAGTTTCGAGAAGAAAAACCGAGACAATCGAAAGCAATTCCACTGAATCATCCACAGATCGCGCATTCCAAGGCCGACGAACAATTTTAAATTCTAAATTTCCTCCATCGATTTAATCAAATCGCAAAGATCAAACTTCCGTCGATCCATCATCAACAAACTCTCCCAGTTCCGTTTCGAGAAGAAAAACCCAGACAATCGAAAGCAGTTCCACCGAATCATCCAAAGCCAATAAACAATTTTAAATTTCTAAATTTCCTCCGTTAATTTTATCGAATCACATAATAAATTCTACCAACCCTCATCGACAAACTCTCCAGTTCAGTTTCGAGAAGAAAAACCGAGACAATCGAAAGCAGTTCCACCGAATCATCCACAGATCCAAAGCCAACAAACAATTTTAAATTTCCTCCATTAATTTCATCGAATCCCATCCAGAATCAAATCGCAAAGATCAAACTTCCGTCGACCCATCGCCTTCATCGACAATCTCTTCCAGTTCCGTTTCGAGAAGAAAAACCGAGACAATCGAAAGCAGTTCCACCGAATCATTCACACATCGCGCATTCCAAAGCCAATAAACAATTTTAAATTCTAAATTTCCTCCATTGATTTCATAGAATCGCAAAGATCAAACTTCTACCGACCCTCAGGAAACAAACACAGACGACAAAACATCACAGGGTGTAATTCCGTTTATTACTCGTTTCGAGAAGAAAAATACACAAGTGAAACTTTTACGTTTCGTCAATATTGGCAAACGAAGCGTCGCAAAAAAATGGGCCAGAGGCGGGTATAAACCCGCCTCTGACCCATTTTTTCACTTTCACCTCTAACAATTTTTCTCACCCGTTCGAAAAAGAAAGGGGGAAAACATCAGGTGAAACAAAGTCTCTCACACAAAGTTTTTTGTTTCGAACAGTTCTTCGAAACGTCAAGTGGAAAAAATGTCTCTCACAGAAAGTTTTTTTCGAATAGATCTTCGAAATATCAGTTGAAAAAAAGTCCTTCACACAAAGCTTTTCTCGTACTGCTCTTTGAATTTCAGGAAGCTTTTACCTTTCAGATTAAAAATGTACTTATAATCTTCTGCATCCGGCGAGAGAATCAGGATAGAATCCGAGTCGAAAGTGAAATTCGAAGGCTCGAACTTCGTAACGTGTTTCCGAAGATCTCTAGTTTTCTGAAACGGTTTTTTGAAAACCTCGTCTTTTTTCGACCGGGCGGCGGCAATCTCCATGGCTCGAAACACTTTCCTTTCCTCTTTCTTCGTCCGAGGAATTCGAAGATTTTTCCGCTTCGGCTCCGCAGCTTTCGAAACCATCTTTTCGCGAGAAATCGGTTTCGATTTCTCTTCGGGAACCGGCGTTCTCTTCGGGATCTTGAAGTGTTTCAACCCCTCTCGAATTTTAGCTCTGGAGGTCTCCACGGCTTCGAAAAATTTCCTTTTCCGAAAATCTTCGGCAGGAACAGGGATTTTCTCTCGGGGCGGCTATGGTTTCTCTGGAATTTCGGCAGGAACAGGTTTTTTCTCTCGGGGCGGCTCAGGTTTCACAGGAATTTCGACGACCGGAGCTGTTTTTTTCAGTTTCTTGTTCACGGGCTCAGGTTTCACAGGAATTTCGACTACGGGAGCCGTTTTTTTCAGTTTCTGTTTCACGGGCTCGGGTTTCACAGGAATCTCGGCAGGAACAGTTTTTTTTTCTCGGGGCGGCTCGGATTTCACAGGAATCTCGACGACTGGAGCTGTTTTTTTCAGTTTCTGGTTCGCCGGCTCCTTTTTCTCAGGAACGGGTTTTTTTTCTCTCGGCGGCACGGGAGAGAGTTTTTCCGGCACTGGCTTCGGCGGCAAGAAAACAGCAGGGACCTTCGGAACGACGGCTATTTTTTCTGGCTCGGGCGGCAAGAAAACTGGAGCGGTCTCGGGTTCTTCCAGGGCGAAAATTTCGGAAAACTTTTCCCCTCCGGACGAAACGGGCATCGGAGCGGGCGGGCAAGGACGATCGTCTTCGTAACTGACCAGCGGCGTGTGCAGCATCGTGCTGTACGGATCGTAGACTCGGGGCTGGCCGGAACACTGTTCGGTATACAATTCCATCAGTCCTTCCAGGTCTTCGAAACTGAGAGCCATCTCGTCCGAGGAAACGTATCGGAAAACTCTGGCAACGAGTAAATCTATCCAATTCAAAAAGACTCTGGCAAACGAGCAAAGAAAAATCAGCGGAGCAACAGCAACAGTGCGCGACGAAAACTCAGGAGGGTATGATTTCTATCAGAATATCTTCGCCTTTTATACGGAACATCGAGGTCGCGCGTTTCCCGCGGCCCCGACCGGTTCTGAGAACGACAGGAAACTGATCTAAAATTATCCGAAAGTTTCCTTCAGGCAGATAAAAAAAGCCCCCGGGGAAGGACGCTGCGCAATCCGGTTCGCAGAAAAAAACAAATCTTTCCGGCCTGAACTCGATAGCGCGTCGAGTTCGCGGGTCGCCGCACCCGTTCCGAGAAAAAAAAGGGTCGGCACGTGTTTATCTTCCCACGATTTCCTTTCGGACGCGGGATGTTGCGCAACTCGATACGCGGAACGACAGGAAACGGCTCGTTATCGCGAGAAGTTGCGCAACCAGACGTATCAGAAACCGAGGCCAAGGCGTGTTTTTTCATCCGCGGTCATACGAAACGCGACCGACCGAGGTCACGGGAAGTTGCGTAATCGATTCGGCCGAAACGGCGACAGGAAGTCGTAGAACGAATTCGGCCGAGATTCGAAAACTATCGCATCGAAAAATATATTTAATTTTTTTCACGAGTCGTAGTATTGATATTTTCCCAACTAAAAAAAAAAAAAAAAAAAAAAAAAAAAAATTGTAATTTAAGAAATTACAACAACCATTTGAAAAAATGTTTTTTTTTTTTTTTTTTTTTTTAACGATATATATATATATAATTTTTTTTTTTTTTTTTTTTTTTTTTTTTTAATATTATATATATAACATGGGTTGGAATTTTTTATCATTCATTTTTATTCAGTCATTTCTTCACATATATCAGACGAATTGGGAAATAGATTGGAATCGCATCGAGCGTAAAGGGGTAAATGATAACTAAATACACTTTCATAAACACCGCAACATAACAACGGTTTTGAGGAAAATATGGCATCTATCGACGTCCGACCTTTTGTCGTAAACTGTTTGGGATCGTTTCGAATGTGCAAGTCAAATACATCGGCCAAAATATCTCTGAGTTCTAAGCCTTTATCGGAATTCATTTCGATATTAAAGTCTCCAAATAATATAGTAAATGTTTCTTCGATATTTGGTAGGCTTTCATTGATTGCTTCTAAAATATCGTCTACGGACGATTGAGGTTTCGCATACAAAGCGGCAATTCGGCATCGTCTCAATTTCACTACGACAACGTGTACCCCGGTATCAAAATTTGGATAATTTTCGCAAGCATGTGAGTCGCAAATGTTTTTCTTGAGATAAATGGATACGCCGGAGGGTTTTCTCTTAGAATGATGGCTCACAATTTCATGCGGCCTTTCGAAACCCTCGAAACGAAATTTATCTTTAAGGACGGTCCAAGTTTCGGTGAAAAGCAACACGTCGCTGTTCATAAAACACGGATCACTTTTAATATCCTCGTAATGTTTGTTAATGGACTGTACGTTGTGATACATCATTTGAAGGCCGTAAGGCTCGCAACACTCGCGTAGAAATTTGAATCTCGGGATAACGGGATTTTGTCTCAATCTTGCAAATGCCTTCAAGATGGGATTATCTTCTTTGGGCGGTTTTGGAATATGAAAATCTGGGAAAAAGTGCAATGTACTTAATTTTTTACAACGAGAAGCAGCAACATAATATAATTGAGGCGACATGTTTGGCGTTAAACCCACCGCACATTCATCGAACGTTGCACCTTGAGATTTGTGAATCGTCATGGCTTCGGCCACCACGAGAGGGAATTGATTTCGGATAACGGACAGGGCTCCGTTATTCGTCTTGTGAATCGATTTTTTACATCGCTCGATCGGCGTCCACTTGTGCGAAATTTTGTTTTGAATCATGTAGCGAAAAACTTGATTTCTTTTGTTTTTCCCCACGTGCGAGCTGTCTAAAAATTCCAGCCATACTCTTTTGAGACCTATTTCATCCGTGTTTTTCATGGGACATGTTTCAAATTTTCGCAATACGCCAATCGACCCATTTACTAATCCGTCCGATATATCCACATTGGAGGTCAGCATGTAGCGCACACCAGTTTTTAGGGTTATTTTGTACGATAAATTTCCAGAGTTTTGACGCGATTTTTCTTTAGCTAGCTTTAATAACCAACATTTTTTACGCGCCGTACCTGTTCCCGATACAGAATCTATAGCCAAACATTCAATCAACTCGCCCTCTTTCTTATTTAACCTTATTATATTGAACTCGTCTACTTTTTTGTTTGTCTGAAAGAGCAAAGGCGCCGTGAGAGGAATTTTATCAAAAGTCGTTTCCCTTGCTTTTAAACTGTTGATTTGCTCGTCAGTCAATTTCCCATCGGCCAAATTATTTAACAGTACGGCGAATTTTTGGTCCTCTTTTTGCCGCATTATTTCCGTGAGTTCGTAAAATTTGACCGATTCGAAAGGATTAGGAACTAATTGCTCAAGGTCGATCCGTTTCGACTTTTGATAAAGAGGTGTATCTTTTACAGGTGGCAACTGCCTCAAATCACCCAAAAGTATGAGGTGTATCCCTCCAAACTGGGAATTTACGTCTTTGATCTCTTTCATTCTTTGATTTGCGGCGTTGAACAGGTTGACACCTACCATCGAGATTTCGTCGATGACGACGACTCGACAGTTTTGAAATTTGACTTGGTACTCGTTTAATGTACTCGGGCTCATGGGTTTTAATTTTGCCGTATTGAGTGAGAGGCCCAGACCCGAATGTAACGTCGTTCCGGAAATGTTACAAGCCGCTTTGCCAGTTGGAGCCATTTTTATTACGACGGGATGCGTCGGATCTTTGTAGAAAGTTTTGTAAGCAACTTGCTCGAAAAGTGAGATTAAAAACGACTTTCCAGTTCCCGCGGCCCCTTGGATGAACCAAAAGATGGGTTCGGTATCCTGTCGAATGCGATGTTGAAATTCCATGAGAATTTCGCGTTGTTTCTCATTGGCTTTACGAAAATTTCCAAGAAATTTGTCTTCAGGCCAAATTTCGGGCATTAGAAAGATGGCAAACCCTTTCTCCGCGTCCATGTCGACCCCAATATCCACGATATTAGTTTCTGTTTCGTCATAGAGTAGTTGATTCTCATAAAGTACCATTTCACTCAAATTTTCTATATTTTCCTCATTCTCCTTATCGCGTGAAATTTTTTCCATGTATTCTTCATCCCAATCAATGTTTTCGTTAAACACATACTTTTTACGAAGGTCTCCGATTTGATTCAAGTTCGATTCGTACAGTTGTTTAAAGTTTTGATTTAATATGTCTTTTTCTTCGTCTCTCCAAGGTACAAAGAGCATTAATTGTTCGCGATAGAATTCGTCTTCGTTTTGAGACCGTTTAAAGTTGCAATAGCGAATAATTTTCGTTTTTGTTCGTTTTTTGCAGTATTGTTTCCCAGTCTTAAACTTGAGTAGGGAATGGCCAACCGGTTTGAAATCGTACCACGCCGCAAAATCAGCGAGACATTCATTTTTGAGTTTTTCGGGTCTACTCGCGTACTTGTCGATGATACTTTTCTCGAACACGTCAGTGGACGATGCTTCTAAACTTTTCAATTTCTCTTCCGACTTGACCATGTGGGATCGTTTACTGGGTCCAAAAGTAGGGATAAATATATCGTCTTCGGATATTTTACTCATGGGTAATTCTAATAACGACCAAGCGGCTTCTTGTGCGCTCACCTCTTTGGCATTGAGAAATACATTGGTCACTGTTTTTAAATTTTCTTTCAGCGGCATGTTTCCACTCATGGTCGCCTCTACGTACTGTCTCAGTATTTTGGAAAGTCCGGCATTTGATTTTCCAACGTAATCTACCAAATAAGCTACTACGGCGTATTGATCTATTACAAACTGTAAATCCATGTTGGATTGCATGAGTGTCAATATTTTGGGGTTGTAACTGTTGATTAAAATTTCATTAACGTTCCGCTTGAGCATGACTGTGGGTCGTTTAATACCAGAACGAATTGCATCCAAATAGGTGTTTAATTCCAAATTTAAATTTGCTAAAAACTCTCGAAAAGACATTTCCAAATCTCTGTCCTCTAACTCTGCCAAATATTCGCGTATTTTGTTATATTTTTTCTTATCGAATCGTTTATCATTCTCTCCCAAAGGATCCAATACCCTGGTCTTATCCAGCGGAAAGAACGGAATGTTGAATCGACAATATTCATTATTCCCCTTTTTCTTCGCACAAGTAAACGTGTGTTTGTGTTTTTGTAAATGGGCCAAAGGATGGTCGCGGGAACACGTCAACAGGCTATCGACAAATTTGATAATTTCGTTTTCGTTGTCGCCATCGTAGACGGGTACGTTCTTCAAATACAATAAAATATGGTAGTGCGGGCTACCTCTTTGCTGAAATTCGACTCTGAAATAATGATGTTCAATTTTGTATTGGCCTAAAGGACCGTTGGAATTGTTCAATATTTTAAAGAGTTCGTTTGTTTTGTGTTCAAAGTAGAGAGCGCATATGCTTGGATCGTTTCGTACCAATTGGACTTTTCGTTCCGATTTCATAGTTTTAAATTCGTCTTCCGTCAAATGGCGATGATCTTCGTGAAGAAACACTAAATGTTTTATTAAATCGTACCAGTGCGTTTCGGCGGCAGACAACGTTAAAAAGAGCGTGGGGGGTCCAAATTGACGAATTTGAGCCAATACTCTTTTGCGCTCTTCTTCCCAATGAGACGGACTCGATTTCATGGTTTTCATAAATTTGTACGCTAAGTCTTTGTATTGTAGGTTGTTAACGTATTCGGCGTCACGAACGTTTTCCACCGTAATATCTTGGGTTGCAACCACTTTATTGCGGAGAGCGATCGAAATACAACTCAACATTTGTTGGTGCGAGAGTTTGAGAAAATTATATAATACTTTTTGGGGAGTGGCTCCTCTTCGATCGTACCGACGGAGTTCGCTTTTGCACATTTCTAAGTAAGATGGATCTTTGATTCTCGTGAAATGACGAACTTGCCCACAGTAAATTTTCGGATAGGAAAGTTCATCTCCGAGCGTATCGAACCACAAAGATATAGGCATTTTATTTTCACCCGGAGCCAAACATAAACCCTTATTCTCGAAATCTTGATAGCGTGGCATGATGATTGTTTCAGCAAGGGTCGTAAATTCGTCGTCGCCATCGTCATTTTGAAATTCATCGTCCCAAAACTCGATCGGTTCTTCATCCTCATAATCATTATCCGACGAAATTAAATCGACCTCGGTATCAGTACCAGATGGAAACGTTTGTTCGTCGTAATTTCCGAGCCAAGTCAAATCCAATTCGACGCCTTGAGACTGATATAGCGGTGTTTGCGAAAGATACCTTGCCGCTTCGTGGATTCGTTTTTTATCGATCATTTGAGCCATGTAATGAGATTTGTGTTTCAGGCGTTTTTTCAGTTTCACAAAGATTGTCTGTGATTCGTTGGGATTTCTTGGCAGGAATTTTACGGTTTGTCCGAGTTCGATCGGCACGTTGGTCACAGAGCCTTTGCAACCAAATTGCCGAGTGGATCCCAATTCTCTAATTTGCATGAAAGGAATCCGAAGTGACACCAAGCGTTCTTCCAACTCGTTTAAATTGGAAAGGCAAGGTGCTAGAGGTGGATATTTAAATCCGTAATTGGCTGCCAAAGGTGGGGTATGGCCTTTACGAATGTGAGAATAACACGTTTTGCAAAACGATGCGACATCTTGAATCTTTTCGGAAAAAACAAAATCGTAAGAGTTTGGTAAATAATTTTTGATTTTAAATAGCGGAACATTTGTCATGGATGTTTTGAACCATAGCCGATCGCAACACATGCATCTGTGAGTGGGTCCATCGGCCATCGAATCTAAAAAGTTTTTCTCTAGTTTTTCCCAAGCGGACATGGATAGTTTTTTAGTTTTCTTTTTAGGTTGTGGAGAATAAAGAGTAATAGGTGGTACATTTACAGGCTTGTTAGAATCTGAACTTGAACCCAATTTTTCCTGGCTAGAATCGACCGATTGTGAAACGCCGCGGCTAGTGGATTGGTGCCCCTCGAGACACGGCCTTTTGCTATCCATCGATTCAACATTAGATTGTTTCCTTTTCCGAGATCGTCTTTCATTTTGTAATTGGTTTTCATGGGCTATATAACCAGTTGAAGACCTCGATTTTTGCTTTGCAAGACATTTTTTCATCCGACGTCGCTCTTTGGATTCGGCTTTTTCCATATCTGATAATTTGCGTCTACCCATTTTGTAACTTCCTTTATTATGAACGATTTTATACATTTCGATTCCCGATTCAAATACAAATTCTCCTAAAAGTAAAGAATTTCTTTGAAAATGGTTAAAAATAATAAAGTGGCGACGTCAGGGGGTCAATCCTCGACCGAAAACAACAACCATTTTTTCAAATGGTTAAAAAAAAAAAAAAAAAAAAAAAAAAAAAAAAAAAAATTTTTTTTTTTTTTTTTTTTTTTTTTTTTTCAGTATTGAGATTTTTATATAATTTAGATTTTCGAATCTTGATCAGATTTATGCTAGCGTTCTGAACTTGTAAAATATTTTAGTTTTTTCAGCTTTTTGATAAACCGTGTTGTTTTTGCACGCGACAGTCATTAATATTCTCGGAAATCGATTTTCTTGGATATTTTCTTTCCGTTCGAAAGGATAAATATTTCTTTCCGAGCTGGATTCTTGCACTTTATTATATAAGATACAGTTCGACAGTTATAACTTTTTTCAGCTTTTTGATAAACCGTGTTGTTTTTTGCACGCGACAGTCAATAACATTCTCGGAAATCGATTTTCTTGGATATTTTCTTTCCGTTCGAAAGGGTAAATATTTCTTTCCGAACTGGATTCTTGCACTTTATTATATAAGATACCGAAAGTAGGTTTGCATGGTACTCGGTTTAATATCCATGAACAGAAAGACGATAGTAAAGATATCCCGCGATAGATTCATCCGATGCATTCAACTCATGAGGTTTGTAACCATCATTTTCAGTTTTGATCTCGCAGTCTGGTCTTGTAATTTTTTTCAGTTTTGCCTCGCAGTCTGGACTTGTAAAAATTTTCAGTTTTGATCTCGCAGTCTGGACTTGTAATTTTTTTCAGTTTTGCCTCGCAGTCTGGACTTGTAAAAATTTTCAGTTTTGCCTCGCAGTCTGGACTTGTAAAAATTTTCAAAGAAATCTTTTCGAAAAAAATTTCATCATTACCCTCTAGTATAAAAAAAAAAAAAAAAAAAAAAAAAAAATTTTTTTTTTTTTTTTTTTTTTTTTTACATTGTTGAAAAAATAATCGAGAAACTTTGGTGTATATGAAAACAGTCGGATCATGGAAAAAGTAAAGTCTTTTGTTAGACTCGGGAAAATGCCAAGTGTCGCGCGGCGCAATATCACAAAACACGTCATCATAACACTTTGTTTCGAAACGTACAAGTTATATTCTTAAGAATTTTTCAATATTGGTAATATATCTAACGCAAAAAACGGGTCGAACGAGGCGTGTGAGGAAAGACTTATATCTTTCCTCACACGCCTCGTTCGACCCTTTTTTTTTTTTTTTTTTTTTTTTTTTTTTTTTTTTTTTTTTTTTTCAATGATACGAGAATCACAAATATTTTTACAAGAATTTTTTTTATAGCACAGGACACAGATCCGAATTCATTGCGGGAGAAGAATTGTACAGGTCGGAAATGATGCTGTCCATGGCGATGTCGTCTTTCGGATCGAAGGGCAAGTCCAACATGGCATCCAGATCCAATAGGTCGTATCTAGAATCGGATCGGTCGACCTGGGGGCAGTCCGCGAATTTCTCGGAACCGTCAGAGTTTTCCGAATCGGGCGTTTCTGGACCGTCGGAGTTTTCGGGCACCGTCAGATCCACGCATTCCTCGTTCCGGCGGATCGTCAAGTCCAAGGGTTCCGGATCCGGTTCTTCGCTTCGAAAAACCACCGCTTTCGGATCGTCGAAGACCTTCGAGTTCAAGATCTGGTAATTCTTCACGAAATCGGGAGAAGCCGTGACCACGCGCCTTTCCAGAATCGGCGGATTGGGAATCAGCCAGTACGTGATCTGTTGCTGCGGCGCTTCTGGCATTTGCTGCGGTTCTTCGGGCACGAAAAACTCGTCGAAATCGCTTTCCGCTTCGGTCCTGGCCCGCTTTTGCCGCTGAAAGTAAGACGAAGTGCAAGGTTGCGGTGGAAAGTAAGGAGAAGTCACGGGTTGCTGTTCGAAATACGAAGAAGCCGAAGAAGGGCCGGGCTGCAGTTCGACATACGAAGAAGCCGAAGAAGGGCCGGGCTGCGGTTCGAAATACGAAAAAGTACTAGATTCCGATCGCGGCAGAGGCGGCGGCATGGCGGCCCGATCTTCGTCTTCGTCCCTTTCGTCGTCGATGTACGGGGTCTGGGGTGGAAAATCCATCGAACATTCCAGTCTGGTGACTCGCTGGGCTACGGGATCGGTCGTCCGGAAAGGAATCGGAAAATCGCTCGCCAACAGATCCAGAGAGAAAAAATTCTTCTGAGTCGTGAAAAGCATGTACGTGGTTCCCGGGGGAACGGCGTAAGCGCCGTCGGCCAGCAAAATTCTCCTGTCGAAGAGATGGACGTTGTCGTAATGAAACAGTTTGTCTTCGCGGCTCAGTTCTTTTCTCCCCATCGTTCTCGGGAGCAGATAAAACAGCAAGGGCACGTTCAGGGTCTGGATCAGATGGATCGTGCCTTCCGTCACGGTTCTCAGGCCGAACGTGAAATAAGCTTTCACGAGAAACTGATTTTCCATCTTGAAGCTCATCCTCACGTCCGCGTTCTTCCGAAACTCCTGCCTCGGGTTTCTCCTGTACCTGGTGGCGATCAGGGACCAGTCTATGCTCTCGGGGTGAAACGAGTCGAATCTCTGGCATTCTTTTCCCATGTACTGCACGCTGGACATGTTTCCGTCGTGGCCTACGTGCTTGCAGAAATATATCTTGCGGTCTTCGTTCATGAACGGGACGAAAACCTTAACGTCCTTATTGGAAGTCCAGCACTTGAAGTTTTTTTCGGGATACTGGAGTCTGTAGACAGACGTAGACGGGCGTTTGGGGAACACGTCCGTTCCCTTGAAAGATTTCTTGGTGTTCATGGCTTTTCGAAAAACACGAAGGAAAAATGAAACGATCGGCGGTCGGGCACGCAGGTCTCGATGAAGAATCGAAATGATGCTTTCGGCCCGAAGCTCTGGCTTTTATACGCTCGGGCCGCGGGAAGTTGCGCAACCGGATTTCCAGAACGATCAGAAGG
This sequence comes from Maratus speciosus, assembly GCA_963932465.1. Taxonomy (NCBI): domain Eukaryota; kingdom Metazoa; phylum Arthropoda; class Arachnida; order Araneae; family Salticidae; genus Maratus; species Maratus speciosus. Next base: position 296,106,581 of record OZ010788.1, on the reverse strand, counting down.
AAAGACAGAAATAAACGAGGTCGTCCGGTCGCGCGACGCCTGTCGGATTCGTCGCTTCGAGGAAAAGACGGCATAACATCCGGTGACCTCGACGAAAATATCTCATCGAGTTCGAAAGCGTAAAAGATGTAAATCTCCAATCTCGAAAAAAAAAAAAAAAAAAAAAAAAAAAAAAAAAAAAAAATTTTTTTTTTTTTTTTTTTTTTTTTTTTTTTTTTTATGCATGTTTTCTATGACTAGGAAAATTGTTCGAAAATTTTTACAAGTTCAGAACGCGAAACAAGATTGAAATATTTTACAAGTCCAGAACGCGAAGCAAGATTGAAATATTTTACAAGTCCAGAACGCGAAACAAGATTGAAATATTTTACAAGTCCAGAACGCGAAACAAGATTGAAATATTTTACAAGTCCAGAACGCTACGATAAGATTGAAGTATTTTACAAGTCCAGAACGCGAAACAAGATTGAAATATTTTACAAGTCCAGAACGCTACGATAAGATTGAAATATTTTACAAGTCCAGAACGCTACGATAAGATTGAAATATTTTACAAGTCCAGAACGCTACGATAAGATTGAAATATTTTACAAGTCCAGAACGCTACGATAAATTTAACTAAGATTCAAAAGCGTAAAAGATACAAACCTCCATCCTTGAAAAAAAAAAAAAAAAAAAAAAAAAAAAAAATTTTTTTTTTTTTTTTTTTTTTTTTTTTTTTTTTTTTAAGGATGGAGTTTTGTATCTTTTACGCTTTCGAACTCGTGCCGGATTTATTCCAGAACTTCCGGTCGGTAGCGATAAGCCGTCGGGGTCACGGGAAGTTGCGCAATCTTTTTCCTCGAAGCGACGAATCCGGAAGGCGCGACCGGACGACGTTTTTATTTTCATCTCGCGCGGAAATCACGCGACCCGGTGTTTTTTCCGCGAACGCGCCTTTCCGGAACCGATCGAGGTCGATCGGGCGTATAAATGCGTGTCTCCGGGGGAAGGGAAAATCATTCTGAATTTCTGTTCTCGCCAGCGGACACGTCGAAAATTTTCTCTCCGCATCACTCTGCTGTCTTTTCTCGAAAAGCAAGCCGCCATGAGCCTGTCCGAAGTGTGCATGGTCTTGGACCTCGACGGATTTCGCATCGACAAGAAATTTCGGGCCCGCGAGATGGGATTCGCTTCGCTGACCAGAAACGACTGTCGTTGTTTCAGGTTCCGGCTGGACCATCTGACCCCGACCCCAAAAGAATGGCAGAGCGTCCGCTATTGCACCGACAGGATACACGGAATGTCGCTCCGGAGCCTGCCCGGAGAAACGGACCTGTTCGACGAAGATTTCCTGAAAATCCTCCTGCGCGTGGTGTACGAGGAAAACGCCACGGTGGAAAAGCGCCTGGTCGCGTATAAGGGGGGCCACGTCGAAAAGGACGTCTTGGAAGAACTGGGCATACCTTGCGTGAACCTGGAAAATTTCGGATGCCCGAAATTCGACGACTTGCTGCATCCCATGAAATCGGCGGTCAGAGACTGCGGACACCACGGAAAACTGAAAGGGAAAGGGGCCGCGGCTCACTGCGCTAAAGTCGAATGTTTCTTCTTCGCCGAGTGGGCGAGAGACCGGCTGGAACGAGAGTGAAAAGAAAACTTTGAAAAAAAAGAAAAAAACGGGCCGAACGAGGCGCGAAGGGTGAAAAGACGCGAGTCTTTTCGACCCGGACGCGCTTCGTTCGGCCCGTTTTTTTGCGTCGGATGCATCGCCAATATTGTAAAATTCAGAACGATAAAACTCCCGTTTCGGAACCGAGCGCGGCGCAGTGTCGAAACTGTATTAAATATAAGATACAGGCCGATGACATTCTCGGATATCGATTTTCTTGGATATTTTCTTTCCGTTCGAAAGGGTAAATATTTCTTTCCGAGCTGGATTCTTGCACTTTTCTTGCATTATGTGTTTGAAATAATCGTTATCGAAAATCTTTCGAAACATTTCACGAGTCCGGAACGCTACGATGAATTTTACCGAGATTCGAAAATCTAAATTATTATATCAAATCTGAAAATTTTACGAGTCCAAAACGCGAGATCGAATCTGAAATATTTTACGAGTGCAGAACGCTACGATAAATTTAACCGAGATTCGAAAGCGTAAAAGATATAAACCTCCAATCTTGAAAAAAAAAAAAAAAAAAAAATAAATAAATATAAGCTTTATTTTCATACATAGTTTATTTTGATACATGTTTTTGAAATATTAAATCGGAGCCTTTATAACGGGGAGTCTTGCACTTTCTGTCTTCATCCTTTTTCTTCTTTTATCTAATGAATCGGCGAGCCGTCTGGGTGTGATGTTTTCTGTAAATTAGCATCATGTCCGTCTCGTGGATCTCGGTGCGGCACATAGGGCAGATGATATTCGTTTGGATCCAGTTGAAAATACAGTTGAAATGCCATTTATGAGAGCATTTTAAAGTAACAGTTAAATTTTTTTTAAGCATTCGCGTTCGACAAATCGCACAGGTCATTGTTGAATCCAGACTGCGAGATCAAAACTGAAAATTTTTACAAGTCCAGACTGCGAGGCAAAACTGAAAATTTTTACAAGTCCAGAATGCTACAATAAATTTAACTAAGATTCAAAAGTGTAAAGTATACAAATCTTCAGCGTTAAGAAAAAAAAAAAAAAAAAAAAAATTTTTTTTTTTTTTTTTTTTTTTTTTTTTTATGGTTTCTATGACTAGGAAATTTGTTCGAAAATATTTACAACTCCAGAACTCGAAACAAGATTGAAATATTTTACAAGTCAAAAAAAAAAAAAAAAAAAAAAAAAAAAAAAAAAAAAAATTTTTTTTTTTTTTTTTTTTTTTTTTTACTAGAGGGTAATGATGAAATTTTTTTCGAAAAGATTTCTTTGAAAATTTTTGCAAGTCCAGACTGCGAGATCAACACTGAAAATTTTTACAAGTCCAGACTGCGAGATCAAAACTGAAAATTTTTACAAGTCCAGACTGCGAGGCAAAACTGAAAATTTTTACAAGTCCAGACTGCGAGGCAAAACTGAAAAAAATTACAAGTCCAGACTGCGAGATCAAAACTGAAAATTTTTACAAGTCCAGACTGCGAGGCAAAACTGAAAATTTTTACAAGTCCAGACTGCGAGGCAAAACTGAAAAAAATTACAAGTCCAGACTGCGAGATCAAAACTGAAAATTTTTACAAGTCCAGAATGCTACAATAAATTTAACTAAGATTCAAAAGTGTAAAGTATACAAATCTTCAGCGTTAAGAAAAAAAAAAAAAAAAAAATTTTTTTTTTTTTTTTTTTTTTTTTTTTTTTTTTTTTATGGTTTCTATGACTAGGAAATTTGTTCGAAAATATTTACAACTCCAGAACTCGAAACAAGATTGAAATATTTTACAAGTCAAAAAAAAAAAAAAAAAAAAAAAAAAAAAAAAAAAAAAAAAAATTTTTTTTTTTTTTTTTTTTTTTTTTTTTTTTTTTTTTACTAGAGGGTAATGATGAAATTTTTTTCGAAAAGATTTCTTTGAAAATTTTTGCAAGTCCAGACTGCGAGATCAACACTGAAAATTTTTACAAGTCCAGACTGCGAGATCAAAACTGAAAATTTTTACAAGTCCAGACTGCGAGGCAAAACTGAAAATTTTTACAAGTCCAGAATGCTACAATAAATTTAACTAAGATTCAAAAGTGTAAAGTATACAAATCTTCAACGTTAAAAAAAAAAAAAAAAAAAAAAAAAAATTTTTTTTTTTTTTTTTTTTTTTTTTTTTTTTTTTTTACTAGAGGGTAATGATGAAATTTTTTTCGAAAAGATTTCTTTGAAAATTTTTGCAAGTCCAGACTGCGAGATCAACACTGAAAATTTTTACAAGTCCAGACTGCGAGATCAAAACTGAAAATTTTTACAAGTCCAGACTGCGAGGCAAAACTCAAAAAAATTACAAGTCCAGACTGCGAGATCAAAACTGAAAATTTTTACAAGTCCAGACTGCGAGGCAAAACTGAAAAAAATTACAAGTCCAGACTGCGAGATGAACACTGAAAATTTTTACAAGTCCAGACTGCGAGATCAAAACTGAAAATTTTTACAAGTCCAGACTGCGAGGCAAAACTGAAAAAAATTACAAGTCCAGACTGCGAGATCAAAACTGAAAATTTTTACAAGTCCAGACTGCGAGGCAAAACTGAAAAAAATTACAAGTCCAGACTGCGAGGCAAAACTGAAAAAAATTACAAGTCCAGACTGCGAGATCAAAACTGAAAAAAATTACAAGTCCAGAGCGCGAGGCAAAAACTTCAAAGTACGATTAAAGAAATAATCAGAAATCGACTTACCCACGAGTCCATCTTCCGTTCAGCAGAACTTCTGGTAGCAACTCCTTTGGCACCGACGATCAAATGAACGAATGTGGCTCGCACACCTGTATTTATACCCCGGGATTGCGTAACCTTCCAGAGATATTGCGTCAGAAAACTTGAACTCGATTCTCGAAATGCGTGAAAAAAAAAAAAAAAAAAAAAAAAAAAAAAAATTTTTTTTTTTTTTTTTTTTTTTTTTTTTTTTTTTTTTTTTTTTTTTTTTTTTTTTAGGAACGTTGGAGAAAAAAATAAATGTAAGAAAAATCAACTTTAACTTTTCGGTTTAAACAAGTTTAAACATTCCAATCGTTAATGATTATTTCGACTCGACGAGGTTTTTCGTTCAAGTTTCCATCGAAATCAAACAGGCGACCGAGTACGAACCTTCCGGATGCACAACCTCTTTGGCGGGGGGAGCGGGTCCGACAAGCTGCAAATGTAATTTATAAAATTATGATAATTCGCCATTGTCGCAACTTCGATTCCGGGACAGGGATACTCGAATATTTTACGACTGTGTTTGTGATCGCAATCCACGACGTCGATTCCGGGATTCAAAAATATTTTAGACACGTTTTCGAAACCGAAAATTTTCGAAAAAAATTTGCGTTGGGAACCACCACGAACACGGACGTGTATTTCGCCCGGAAACGTATCGGATACGAAACTTTGCAACTCCTTTGACCAATCGCCTATATGGAGTACGTATTCGGCAACCGGTTTGATCGACGAAAGCACTCTTTCGATTCTGGACTGGTAAAATCTATCTGGAGATAGAAATCTAGATTGGGTGACGACCGTGTCTCTTCTGGTGCTCCAACAAGTTTCTAACGGCGGTATCGTGAAAACGTAAACTTCTTTTCCAATCGTTGCAAACGCAATTTCCAGGGGAAATTTTCTTCCGTTTCCACAAGTCCTGAAAACAGCCTCGGCGTACAACAGCATGTCTGCGGAAAATTGAAATGCATCGGCAGATATGCGGGTCTAAATAACGTACGAAAAAAAAAAAAAAAAAAAAAAAAAAAAAAAAAAAAAAAACGTTTTCAACCTCGAGCTTTCTTGTCTCCGATCTCGGCCAAATTCGTTCTGAAAATCACGACAAACACGCTCGCGGCCGAAAATACTTCGTCGAGGTCACCGGAAGCGTGCCCGGAAACCAGGCGTCGCGCGACCGGCCGATCTTTTTTCGTCTCGGAAAAAAGTTCCCGCGCGTTCTTTTCTCGGAAGCGTGCCCGGAAATCACGCGTCGCGCAGCCGATCTCTTTTCGTCTCGGAAGGAAATCACGCGCGCGGTCGAGTATAAATGCGGGACTCGCGGCGAAACGAAAATCATTCTGCTCCAGACTGCCGTTACTTTCGCTGTCAGTTTGCTGCCGTCAATTTTTCCCATTCGCCATGTTTTTTCAACTCCGCCACCATCGCCTGCCCGTTCCGATCCTTATGTTCGTCTCTCCCGAGGGTCGTCTTTTCCTGAGAGCGATGGACGTGGCCCGGATCCTGGGCCGCGAGCACGTCCGAGAGCTGAACGAGAAACCGCTCAGAGTGAAAGACGTGGTTCGCAGAAAAACGCAACTGCCCCGTTCCGCGCTCAAGACCAGGATATTTTCCGTCGAAAAGACCCTGGATCTGCTGAGGGACTGCGGCGAGAAATCCGCCCGCGCCATCCGATTCTGGTTCCTGAATCCCGAAGTTCCGAGGGTTTCCGTGGACGAGCCCGCCGCGCCCTGCACCGACAGGAGAAAAGCCAGGGACGTCGAGATCGGCGTCGAAGACTATCTGAACTCGCCTAGCTTCGAGGAATTCCTGGAAGAATTCAAGCGCGCGACCGCGGAGATGTACGAGACCGCGGCCAGGGAATCTGCCGCGAAGAAAGCGGAGATTCGTTTCGGCTAAGAGGAATTGGAGTACGGACTGTCCTGATCTCTCTGACCGAAAAATGAAAAAAAATAAAAAAACGGGCCGAACGAGGCGCGCGTGTGGAGAGACTTGTAGTCTTTGTCCGTACGCGCCTCGTTCGGCCCGTTTTTTGCATTGGACGCGGCGCCAATATTGTGAAATTCCGACGAACGAAACTTTAAAAAACTCGAAGGTTTACTCCTCGTAAAAATGAAAACGTTCAATCTTGCCCAGATTTCTGGACTTGTAATGTTTGAAAGAAATTTCCGAGTCCATCCATACATTGAAAAAAAAAAAAAAAAAAAAAAAAAAAAAAAATTTTTTTTTTTTTTTTTTTTTTTTTTTTTTTTTCAGACTTAGAAATTGTTTTGGATTATAACCCTTTGAAAAAACTTAAAGATTTACTCCTATTTTTACCTGCTTTTAATAAACTGTTGTTTTTGCACGCGACAATTAATAAAATTCTTGGTAACCGATTTTCCTGGATATTTTCTTTCCGTTCGAAAGAGTGAATATTTCTTTCTGAACTGGATTCTTGCACTTTTTCAGACATAGAAAGAAAACAATATAATTTACGTAAAAAGAGTGGGAAAGATTTCGATGATGACCAGAAAAGTAAAATTTTTGAGAAAAAGCACAAGTTCAAGACAAGAAAATATTTACGATTGCGATTTTTGTTCAGCGAAACAGAAAACAATATAATTTACATAAAAAGATCTTTCTGAACTGGATTCTTGCACTTTTTCAAGCATAGAAAGTAAGTTTTCACGGTACTCTGTATAACATCCATGAACGGGAATTCGATAGTAAAGATATCTCACGATAGATTCATTCGATGCATTCGACTTTTGACTTTTGTATTCTCTTTTGTATCTTCTATTCAATCTTGCCCACAGTTCTGGACTTGTAATATTTGAAAGAAATTTTCTAGTGGTATAAACCATACGTAAAAAAAAAAAAAAAAAAAAAAAAAAAAAAAAAAAAATTTTTTTTTTTTTTTTTTTTTTTTTAACCACAGCGAAGAATTTTTCAAACGTTTTTCTGTGGTTATACTTGTCAATTTTTTATAAATAATTCGATACATTTCATCACGAGCTTTCCGGTTCGATTTTCTCAATTTCCTCGTCGGCCACTTCCGACGGCTCCTGATTTTTTCGGCGCGTTTCTTTTAAACGGGCCGATTCCGGTTCCCGATCGAAACCGGGAATCCGACCCTGGCCGGCCCACTTTTTTGGCCAGGCGAGACGAACGACGCAATTCCGGCGTACGACCGTCGGGTGTTCGCGGTGGACTTTCGAAGCCCCCGGATTTCACGAATTTCCGAAAACAGGAAAGGAGGTGATCGACGTGCTCGGGCTTTCGTTTTTCGCAGCTCCAAGAAAATTTCCCGAGACACCACACGCAACAGGTTCGATGGTCCAATAGGTGGCGGTGAAAAAAATGATGTTCGAACTGCTCGGGTAAAAGGACGCTTTCGCAATGAGAACACGAGAAATATTCGGGATTTTCAGAGATACTTTTCGCGTAAGTTTCCAAAGATTCAGAATCTTCACTTTTTCGACTCGGCGACATGATGCGAAAATTTCAAGACGTTGTCAACGTGTGTCGAGACAGAACCAGAAGTTGACGGAGACAAACAGGCGAACAGTCGATCCGTTAATATACCGATTCGAGTTGTAAAAAAAAAAAAAAAAAAAAAAATAAAAAAAAAAAAAAAAAAAAAAAAAAAAAAATTGCTTGGGAATATAACCCTCGGAAAAAACTTAAAGATTTCTTCATATACATTTTACCATGGCGTTCTTGACTTGTTTTGGAATCTCGTCCACAGTTTTGGACTTGTAAAATTTTCAATCTCCTTCACAGTTTTAGACTTGTAAACTATTTTCGAAAAAATTTCCTAGTTGTAAAAAAAAAAAAAAAAAAAAAAAAAAAAAAAAAAAAATTTTTTTTTTTTTTTTTTTTTTTTATGTATGGTTTCTATGACTAGGAAATTTGTTCGAAAATTTTTACAAGTTCAGAACGCGAAACAAGATTGAAATATTTTACAAGTCCAGAACGCGAAACAAGATTGAATTTTTTTACAAGTCCAGAACGCTACGATAAATTTAACTAAGATTCAAAAGCGTAAAGTATACAAATCTCCAACGTTGAAAAAAAAAAAAAAAAAAAAAAAAATTTTTTTTTTTTTTTTTTTTTTTTTTTTTTTTTTTTTTTCACTAGAGGGTAATGATGAAATTTTTTTCGAAAATATTTCTTTGAAAATTTTTACAAGTCCAGACTGCGAGATCAAAACTGAAAATTTTTACAAGTCCAGACTGCGAGATCAACACAGAAAATTTTTACAAGTCCAGACTGCGAGATCAAAACTGAAAATTTTTACAAGTCCAGACTGCGAGGCAAAACTGAAAAAAATTACAAGTCCAGACTGCGAGATCAACACTGAAAATTTTTACAAGTCCAGACTGCGAGGCAAAACTGAAAATTTTTACAAGTCCAGACTGCGAGGCAAAACTGAAAAAAATTACAAGTCCAGACTGCGACAGCCATCAAATATGTTTCGAAAACACTTTTTCGAATGTATCACCAAGTTTTACCTTTAAATAATTTTCAATATTGGCGCGACATCCGATACAAAAAAACGGGCCGAACAAAGTGCGTTTGGATAAAAAGACAAGAGTCTTTTTCCTCACACGCACTTTGTTCGACCCATTTTTTTTCAGTCTTTCGTTCCAGAAAGCGTTCCGTTTTCCAATATTGTCGAGACATCCGATACAAAAAAACGGGCCGAACGAGATGCGTTTGGAAGAAAGACAAAAGTCTTTCTCCTCTCACGCACCCCGTTCGACCCGTTTTTTCATTTTTTCAAAGTTTTTTTTTCAGAGTTTTTTCATTTGGCCTCGAGTTTTCTTTGTTCCCGTTCGAGGAGTTTCGACCACCACTCGGAGTTTTCCTCCAACCACTCGGGCTGTTCCTTCACCCACTCGGAGAAGAAGAAGCACTCGGCCCCCGCGCAGTGAGCCGTCTTTCCGTTTTTCAGCTTCCTGTGATACCCGCAGTGTCCGACGATCGATTTCAGGTAACGCTGCAGGTTTTCGAACTTGGGACAGCCAAAGTCTTCCAGGTTGACGCAAGGTATGTCTAGGTCTTCCAAGACGTCCCTTTCGACGTGGCCCCCTTTGTAAGCGACCAGGTATTTTCCGTCCTTCGCGGCCTTCGCGTACTCGTGTTGCACGCACGCCGTCACGGAATCCTCGGTGTACACGGATTCTCCGGGCCAACTCTCGAGGGTCAGGCCGTGTATGTACTTTGTGCAATGGTCGATCGTCTTCCAGTCTTTGTGCGTCGCTTTTTCGGCCAGGTGGCCCAGATCGAACCTGTAGCAACCTCTGTCCCAGATATCGGTGATCGACAGGTATCCCATTTCTCGGACGCGGAACTTTCCCTGGACGTGGAATCCGTCAAAGTCTATGACGAGGCAGATGTCGGACAGGCTCATGGCTTTCGGGAAAACGCAGAGGGAGGAAACTCGGCACTAGAAGATGGACTCGGTGGCTTTCGAGAAAACGCAGAGGTGGAAACTCGGCACTGGAAGATGGACTCGGTGGCTTTCGGGAAAACGCAGAGGCAGAAACTCTGAGGCAAAATAAATCGAATGGCAGCGAGTGAGCTCTCTCACGTAAAGAGAAATTCAGAATGATTTTTTCGGTCCCGACGCGTCTTCTTTTATACTATCTCTCGTCGGACGAAAATAAAAATTCTCGGAAATCACGCGGCCGGTCGTCCGAAAAAAAAGTCCAGGAATAAAACGAGCGCGGAGAAGAGTTCTGGGATGTTCTTTTCTTTAGAAACGCGAGATAAAAACTCCACGTGACATCCTGCCATCCGTTCCGTAAAAAGAATTTGTCGCTCCGATTCTTTTCTTAGAATCGCGCGAGGTCACGTGACCTCGATAAACTTATTCTCGCCCGCGCGTCGCGATAACAAAAAACACGAGGTCACCGGATTCGTAGCTTCCTTTCCCAGAAAAACATCCCGTGACCTCGAACGCAGCTGCGAGCCGCGCGTCGGTTTCGTTTCCGGCGGAACGTTGCGCAACATCCCGGAAGATATTTCGGGGCGACGGCCGGGTTCTTTTTCCGAGATTGCGATTTCGTTCGACCCGGGAAAATATTCCAATTTTCTTTTCCGCCGATGGGGAAATCGTTACCGCGATTTCACCCTTTAAAGGTTCCGAGTGCGAAAGAGGAATAAAGTGAGCGATCGAGAATTTTCCGAGAAGTAAAAATAAATCAAAAACCAACAATGTAAAAAAAAAAAAAAAAAAAAAAAAAAAAAAAAAAAAAATTTTTTTTTTTTTTTTTTTTTTTTTTTTTTTTTTTTTTTACTTTGAATTTTATATAAGAAGGATAACTTGTGAAAAAATAATCGAGAAACTGGTGTATATGAAAAAAGTAAAGTTTCTTTGCTGGACTCGGGGAAAAGCCAAGTGTTACGCGGCGCAATATCATCAAATACGTCATTATAACATTTTGTTTCGAAACGTACAAGTTTTATTCTGAATAATTTTTCAATATTGGTTGTATATTTAACGCAAAAAACGGGTCGAACGAGGCGTGTAAGGAAAGACTTTTATATCTCTCCTCACACACCTCGTTCGACCTGTTTTTTTGTACATAATTATTTTGCAGTTCAAGATTATCCATGTGGTCTACGACCCCCATAGTAGTTACATGGTTATCGCAAAATAAACGTATTACCACAAATATATCTGTGGTACGTTCTAGTTATCCGTTTTCTCATCAAGTTATTTAACTTGCCCCTACAAACAGGACATGTTGAATTTTCATCAATCCATTCGTATAAGCATGTACTGTGAAACACGTGTGTGCAATGTAATCTTACTTTGAAAAATCTTTTACTCGTCGTAACCTCCAAACATATGGGACAAATTGCGGCAGGCATGACGATCAATATAATTTCGGACTAAAAAAACTCGGCAGGCGAAACTCAGAAAAAACTGGTCAGGAACACGGAGCGATCCACACGGAGCGATTCTCTGAGAGAAATGATAGCTCATCGCGGCTGCGGACCCGTATTTATACCGTATCTCGACCTCGAGAGACTATTCCGGAACATCCTGTTCCGCCGGAAAAAACACGCGGTCACGTGACTTCCTTTCGACGAGCCGTGGGAAATCGAAGCGAAAATAATCTCGCGCACATCCTGTAAAAAAAAAAAAAAAAAAAAAAAAATTTTTTTTTTTTTTTTTTTTTTTTTTTTTTTTTCTTTTAACGTTGGAGATTTATATCTTTTACACTTTTGAATCTTAGTTGAATTTATCGTAGCGTTTTGGACTTGTAAAATATTTCAGATATGATCTCGCGTTTTGGACCAGTCCAGAACGCGAGACGAGCCAAGGTAAAATGTATTATGATATAAAATTCATAATTGTAAGAAACACGAAAACCCGATAGTCTTTGTTTCTTTAGTTTACGAAAACGGACGAGTCGAAAAAAATATTCGAAGCGGTCGTGGATCCCGCATCACAGCGTTGGAATTTTCCGAAAATTCGTATCGGTATTTTGCTTTTTCGAACGACGAAAAATAATAAAAGTAACGATAGTTTAAGTAAAGTGATGAGTATCTCGTTCGTTTACATTACCGCGTAGCCGATCCGGGAACGCGTCGGAACTATGAAAAATAATAAAGGTAACGATAATTTAAGAAAAGTGATGAGTATCTCGTTCGTTTACATTACCTCGTAGCCGAAATATTACCAAATATGGTTTTTTGCGACACTCTGTTTCGAAACGTACGAGTTTTATTTTAGGATATTTTCGATATCGGCGATGTATCTGTTCCATTCCATTTCTTTATATTTCGTTCTTTTCTTCGCGAGAGAGAAAACATCGCGTAAACGAAAAGCCCAATTTTCGACATCAGGTGGGGAAAAGCCCAATTTCTCTTCGAGTAAAGGAAAAGCTTCGGGGGTTCGAGCAAATTCAAGAGCCGTCCTCGATCCCCGCATAAAAATCCACGAAACTCTGGGTAAATATCTTTCTTTCGAGGAGCATTTCGTCCATACCGAAAAGCCCAATTTTCGACATCAGGAAAATTGTTTTTCGACACATGGTAAAGCGTTTCTTCCTCCGGCAATCGATATTTTCACGTTCGATGCCGCGCAGATAATTTCGTTCGAGACTCATTATAGCAAGTTTTCTTATCGTCTTCCTTCCACACTTTTTTCATCCGGAAGGTCGAAAGGTCGCGCGGGCGATTAATTATAGCGAGTTTTCTTATCGGCTTCCGCCCGCGTCGTTCCGAGAAAAGACGAAAAGAAACGGGTCGAAAGGACATCACGTGATCCGTTTCCCGCGAAAGAGGAAGTTTACGCCGCGCGAGATTATTTTCGTTTCGGCTTCGATTTCCTCGAGTCGTGGAAAGGAAGTCACGTGATCGCGTGTTTTTCTTCCGGCGAAACAGGATGTTCCGGAACAATCTCTCGGTATAAATGCGGGGCTCTGAGCGAAAAGAAAATCATTCTGCCCGAGAGAACCGCTGCGTGTGGATAGCTCCGTGACCAGTTTTTCTGAGTTTCGCCCGCCGAGTGTTTTTTACTTTTGCCAGCCGCCATGTTTTTCTACCTGTGTCACGATCGCCTGCCCGTTCCCGTGCTGGTCGTTCTGTCCGCCGACGGGCTGCCTTTCCTGAGGGCCGCGGACGTGGCCCGGATCCTGGAATACAGAAACACGTACCGTTTTTCCTCGATGTACGCCAGTCTCAGGATCCGGGACATCGTGTATAAGAGAATGGAGCTGCCCCGCCAGGTGCTGGACACGAAAATTTTTTCTGCCGAAGAAGCCGTCGAACTTCTCAAGCCGTGCAAGCGGAGATCGGCCCTCTACTTGCGTTGCGTCTTCGAAATGTCGGATACCTGTCGAGTCTTGCCCCTGGAGACCATCAGGGCCGCCACCAAGCACAAAAGGGCCATGCGCGTCAAGTTCCTGGTCGGCGAGTATTCGAATTCTCTGACTTTTCGGGATTTCCTGAACGAGTTCAAGACGAAGACGTTTCTCCTGTACGAAGACCTGGCCCGGGAATACATGTTCAAAAGGATCGAAATACACTCGTACAACTCGAGCCTGGAAATTCTCAGACTTCCCGAGCCGCCGAGAAAAGTATTGGTACATTTCGGGGACGAAGTCTTCGAGTACCGACTGAACTGATTTCTGTAAAAATATGTTTTTTATGAAAAAAAAAAAAAAAAAAAAAAAAAAAAAAAAAAAAAGGTCGAACGAGGTGTGTGTAAGGAAAGACTTTATGTCTTTGTCCATACACACCTCGTTCGGCCTTTTTTTTAAAAACAGACAGGTCGCCAATATTGAAAATATATTAAAATAAAACTTGTACGTTTCGAAACAGAGTGTCGCAAAAAATCATATTTGGTAATATTTCGGCTACGCGAACAAAAAAATCCCAACTTTAATTATATTTCATAAAACAATTTCAGAACCGAATATTTTTCATCGGGATAAAATGATCGTATCGAGCCAAGAATCCTCTGGTGAAACGAGCCACGAGCCACGAATCCTCTGGTAAAACGAGTGCGAGCATCTCCAGAATCCAAGAAAAGTTTAAAATCTGAATCTAAAAATCCAGTAACGACAAGAACACGGCGTCCCATAACGACACGTAAAGAAAGTACCTCTGGTAAAACGAGCCACGAATCTTCTGGTAAAACGAGTACGAGCCGAGAATCCTCTGGTAAAACGATCACAGACTCAGAATCATCTGATAAAGCTAATACGAGCCACGAATCCTCTGGTAAAACGATCACAGACTCAGAATCATCTGATAAAGCTAATACGAGCCACGAATCCTCTGGTAAATCGATCACAGACTCAGAATCATCTGATAAAGCTAATACGAGTCACGAATCCTCTGGTAAATCGAGAACGAGACAAGAATCCTCTGGTAAAGCGAATAGAGGCCCAGAAACATCTGGTAAAACGATTACGAGCCAAGAATCCTCTGGTAAAACGAGTAAAAGCCAAGAATCTTCAGCTCAAATATTTACAAGTGTTTTACAAGATATTTTCTTTCCATTCGAAAGGGTAAGTATTTCTTTCCGAGCTGGATTCTTGCACTTTATTACATTAAAGGTTTGAAATAATTTTGATTTCAATTTTTCGAAACATTTCACAACTCCAGAACGCTACAATAAACTTAACCAAGATTCGAAAATCTAAATTATATAAAAATCCAAATCTGAAAAAAAAAAAAAAAAAAAAAAAAAAAAAAAAAATTTTTTTTTTTTTTTTTTTTTTTTTTTTTTTTTTTTTTTTTTACTAGAGGGTAATGATGAAATTTTTTTCGAAAAGATTTCTTTGAAAATTTTGCAAGTCCAGACTGCGAGATCAACACTGAAAATTTTTACAAGTCCAGACTGCGAGATCAAAACTGAAAATTTTTACAAGTCCAGACTGCGAGGCAAAACTGAAAATTTTTACAAGTCCAGACTGCGAGGCAAAACTGAAAATTTTTACAAGTCCAGACTGCGAGGCAAAACTGAAAAAAATTACAAGTCCAGACTGCGAGATCAAAACTGAAAAAAATTACAAGTCCAGAGCGCGAGGCAAAAACTTCAAAGTACGATTAAAGAAATAATCAGAAATCGACTTACCCACGAGTCCATCTTCCGTCCAGCAGAACTTCTGGTAGCAACTCCTTTGGCACCGACGATCAAATGAACGAATGTGGCTCGCACACCTGTATTTATACCCCGGGATTGCGTAACCTTCCAGAGATATTGCGTCAGAAAACTTGAACTCGATTCTCAAAACGCGTGGGAAAAAAAAAAAAAAAAAAAAAAAAAAAAAATTTTTTTTTTTTTTTTTTTTTTTTTTTTTTTTTTTTTTGTATGGTTTCTATGACTAGGAAATTTGTTCGAAAATATTTACAACTCCAGAACTCGAAACAAGATTGAAATATTTTACAAGTCAAAAAAAAAAAAAAAAAAATTTTTTTTTTTTTTTTTTTTTTTTTTTTTTACTAGAGGGTAATGATGAAATTTTTTTCGAAAAGATTTTTTTTTTTTTTTTTTTTTTTTTTTTTTTTTTTTACATTATAGGTTTGAGATAATTTTTATAATAATAAAAATTATTTTCAGATTGGATCTTCAACGTTTGTATACGGGCTGACCATAGTGTCAACCTGTATTATATAAAATACAGGTCAACAATTATAACTTATTTCAGCTTTTTTATAAACCGTGTTGTTTTTTGCACGCGACAGTCAATAATATTCTTGGAAATCGATTTTCTTGGATATTTTCTTTCCATTCGAAAGGGTAAGTATTTCTTTCCGAGCTTAAGTATTTCTTTCCGAACTGGATTCTTGCACTTTATTACATTATAGGTTTGAAATAATTTTGATTTCAATTTTTGGAAACATTTCACAACTCCAGAACGCTACAATAACAAAACCAAGATTCGAAAATCTAAATTATATAGGAATCCAAATCTGAAAAAAAAACGTTATAGGAATCAGATAATTTTTTCCAGGCGTTTCGGACTCGTAATTTTTTTTCAGGTTTCGCCCGGCGCGAGATCTTTCGCGTTCGGTTCCCCCGCGTTCAACAAGTCGGAGACGAGTCTGAATTCTTCCCTCGCGAAATCAGAACCGCGTCGCGCGCTTCGATTTCCCGTTTCAGGCGCTCGTTCTGCATCTTCCCGCGACCTGCAGCAGCGGCCGCAGATTCCGGAGTCGTCGATTCCCGATTCTCGCGGGGTCTCGTCCGAGATTCCCGATTTTCGCTGGATCTCGTCGATTCTCGCGGGATCTCGGCGTTTTCCCGGTGGCGGTTTTCTCGCCCCGACTGTCCGCGAACGATGGATCCCGGAGCGGGCTCGAACAACGGCTTCGCGAATCGTTTCCAGCACGAGATCAGGTGATCGACGTGTAGATATTTGGTCTGTCTATTCCACGACGCGCGGCCCAGACGCACTGGACCCGGGGATAGATTCCGTGCCGCGCCCGGCAATGGTTTTCGAAGTCTTTCGAACACGTGACTTCTCGGCAACAGGGACATAGAAATTTCACTCTGCATCTCAGCAGGCTGTTATACGCGTTGAGGGATTTCATCGAATGTCTCGACATGTCGAAAATTACGGTTTCGCAGACGAAAGTTATCGAGCCGGTGCAAGTTCAGAATTCCGTGCAAAATGTATAGAAGTAAATTCTTAAGTCTTTTCAAACGGTTATATACTCAAGCAAAAAAAAAAAAAAAAAAAAAAAAAAAAAAAAAAAAAAAAAAAAAAATTTTTTTTTTTTTTTTTTTTTTTTTTTTTTTTTTTTTTTTTCAGGTCTGAAATATTTTTACAATTTATGTTTAGAAATCATTTTTTACTCTGATAATATTTTTACGAGTCAAGTTTAAACAAGTTAAGTTATAAATTTGATTTATTTTTACAAGTGTAAATATTTTTCCTACTCGAATCGTTGCCCTCCGTGGCGGGACTTTGGCGAACCCGACCAGCATTCGCTCGAGGTTCGAAGGAAACCACGGAAAACTTCGAACGGTCGGGATGAACGGACGATGGACGGTGGAATGATCGGACGGGGCTCGGGATTCGGGGCAGTGCACGAATGGACGATGGACGATGGAATGATCGGACGGGGTTCGGGATTCGGGATTCGGGGCAGTGGACGAATGGACGATGGAATAATCGGACGGGACGATTGGATTCGGGATGGTGAAATATTTGGACGGGGCGAACGGACGGTGTGACGATCGGATGTGATGGGACGGGGGTCGTGATTTGGGATTTGGGATTCGGGATTCGGTACGGAACGATGAAAAGATGAAACGATGGAATGATGAAATGATGAAACGACGGACGAGCTGAAAAAGAAGAGCTGAAAGAGAAAATCTGAAAGAGAAAACCTGAAAAAGAAATCGAATCGATTCGAAAAAAACAGAGTTCCTAGAGCGTGTGAGAATAAAGTACGCGATCCGTCGAAGGAGAACCAGCGTTTTTTATTACCAGAAAAATTTTTTTCGCTCTGTTCCCGCCCGACGGATCTGTTTTCTGTCTGCGTGGGAAGAAAAAAATAAGGACTCGACTCGAGAAACAGACACGTACACGAGCGTTTGTAAAAAACTTTATTGAAAAAATAAAAATTTCACTCACCTCGTTTCCAGATTCCGCGGTACGGTTCCCGTTTTCTCGCTCGTCGGCCCCGCGTTTTTCCACCGGCCATCGGCAGAACGAGTGATTCTCGGCGGAAAATTCAGTCATTCGAAAAGTCCCAGAGCCGCACATCGTAGCTCGTTCCGTTCGGGGTGCCTAAACGGTTTACGCGCAGATCGCCGCCACCTACCGACCGATCTCGCATCGGCCAGCATCGTCCGAAGATTCATCTGCGTTACCGAGCAGGTGGACGGTTACTGCGGTTTACCGAACGGGAACGCCATCTTTACGCACCTCCTCGAGAAAAAGATAAAAAAACATAAAAAACGAAAAAACGCCGTCACAACTGGGATTGGATTCACCGCGGCTTCACGGAGGACAGCTCGACGGAAAATTTACTCCCGGACTTTTTCTGGCGCCGGGGGTGCGTGAAAAGATGTTCGCCGCGGACCGGTTCGCGTTTTCCTTCCCGATTCGAGAAGAAAAACGCGTCGATTGTCTCCGTCGACGCCGTCGGTATCTTTTCCACCGAACTGGAAAGTGTCTACCCGCCACGCCTTTCTGCGGTGCGTACCAGGTCAGACCACACGCAGCTGCAACGGGAATCGACCCGAAAATCGATTCTCGCTCCAGAGGCCACGCGAAATCTCCCGCAAGGGAAATTATATCGAGTGCTTTCCTTAAACGTTCGCCGGAGACAAAAGAAACCCTCCGAAAATCCGCGGCTTGGCGCCTGGGAACAGATCGTCGAGAAAATCCACGCTCGAGGGCCCGAACGGCTTCCGGCCGGCGTATAAAACGGGGACACCGAGAGAGAGAAGAACGGGAACCCGTTTCGAAAAAATTCTAGACCTTTCGAACCCCTGATCCACGAAAACACATCGCCGAATCGAACGAGCGATTCACCGACGCAGTCTCTGAAGGCATTGCACGTCTCTTCGCTCGAACGACGACGAAGGAACGAGTTCGATCGGTCGAAAAAAAAACATTTAAGAAAAATTCGAGATTCGGCCCGAGCCCGGAATCCACGAAAACGCATCGTCGAATCGAACGAGCGATTCACCAACGCAGTCGCTGAAGGCATTGCACGTCTCCTCGCTCGCCCGAAGACGAAGGAATGGCTCGATGGGTCGAATAAAAAAAAAATAGTTAAGAAAACACTCCGACTCCGAGATCGAATTCGTCCGAGATGGCTCTTTCCTATCCGCGCGTTCGTCTCGGGAAAAAACTGTTTCTCGAGACGAACCGTGCCTCCCAAGACCAGCACCAAGGAAAGGACTTTTTGATTCGTGAAACTGGTTTTTGAGAACGCGCTAGAACCGCGCGTTTTTCGTTAAACACGCGCTCTGAAAAACTCGTCTTTTGCCGCAAGACCAGGATCAAACGGACTACCTGACTCGCGCCTGGTTTTTTTCGCTCGGTAATTGGCGGAACGCGCACTGACTCGAAGCGAATCCGACTCGGAGTGAAAAAAAAATGCCTGGGAAAAAACGAAAAGAATACTCACCCCTTTTTCCTGGCCTGCACGTGCCGAGAATTGAAATCCTGGCTGGCACGTCCTTCGAATCTGTTGCCTGGCTGGCACGTCCTTCGAATCTGTTTCCTGGCTGGCACGTCCCCAGAATCTGTTGCCTGGCTGGCACGTCCTTCGAATCTGTCGCCTGGCTGGCACGTCCGGAGAATCTTCGCTCGCACGAGTAAGGACGAAACGACACGCCAGAAAAGAATCGAGACGCTTTCCGTTAACACCGCTGGGTTTCCGGCGCCTCGAAGAAAAAGTCGAAGGGTTCGGGCACTTTACGTTAACACCGCTGGGTTTCGGGTGCACCGAACGAGAAGAAAGACAGAAAAACACAAAAAAGCTGAAGGGATCGAGACGCTTTCCGTTAACACCGCTGGGTTTCCGGCGCCTCGAACGAGAAGAAAAGATAGAAAAACACAAAAAGAAAACACGAAACTTACCAATTTGTTCGTCCGAAGAGTCTTCTTAGTTTTCTGAGAGAAAACGCACACATTTATACATTGAATTTTCAAAAAAAAAAAAAAAAAAAAAAAAAAAAAAAAAAAAAAAATTTTTTTTTTTTTTTTTTTTTTTTTTTTTTTTTTTACTAGAGGGTAATGATGAAATTTATTTCGAAAAGATTTCTTTGAAAATTTTTACGAGTCCAGACTGCGAGATCAAAACTGAAAATTTTTACAAGTCCAGACTGCGAGATCAAAACTGAAAATTTTTACAAGTCCAGACTGCGAGATAAACACTGAAAATTTTTACAAGTCCAGACTGCGAGATCAAAACTGAAAAAAATTACAAGTCCAGACTGCGAGGCAAAACTGAAAATTTTTACAAGTCCAGACTGCGAGGCAAAACTTCAAAGTACGATTAAAGAAATAATCAGAAATCGACTTACCCACGAGTCCATCTTCCGTCCAGCAGAACTTCTGGTAGCAACTCCTTTGGCACCGACGATCAAATGAACGAATGTGGCTCGCACACCTGTATTTATACCCCGGGATTGCGTAACCTTCCAGAGATATTGCGTCAGAAAAGAAAACTTGAACTTGATTCTCGAAACGCGTGGAAGGAAAACTAAAAAAAAAAAAAAAAAAAAAAAAAAAAAAAAAAAAAAATTTTTTTTTTTTTTTTTTTTTTTTTTTTTTTTTTTTTATGGTTTCTATGACTAGGAAATTTGTTCGAAAATATTTACAACTCCAGAACTCGAAACAAGATTGAAATATTTTACAAGTCAAAAAAAAAAAAAAAAAAAAAAAAAAAAAAATTTTTTTTTTTTTTTTTTTTTTTTTTTTTTACTAGAGGGCAATGATGAAATTTATTTCGAAAAGATTTCTTTGAAAATTTTTACGAGTCCAGACTGCGAGATCAAAACTGAAAATTTTTACAAGTCCAGACTGCGAGATCAAAACTGAAAATTTTTACAAGTCCAGACTGCGAGATCAACACTGAAAATTTTTACAAGTCCAGACTGCGAGATCAGAACTGAAAAAAATTACAAGTCCAGACTGCGAGATCAAAACTGAAAAAAATTACAAGTCCAGACTGCGAGATCAAAACTGAAAATTTTTACAAGTCCAGACTGCGAGATCAACACTGAAAATTTTTACAAGTCCAGACTGCGAGATCAAAACTGAAAAAAATTACAAGTCCAGACTGCGAGATCAAAACTGAAAAAAATTACAAGTCCAGACTGCGAGGCAAAACTGAAAATTTTTACAAGTCCAGACTGCGAGGCAAAACTTCAAAGTACGATTAAAGAAATAATCAGAAATCGACTTACCCACGAGTCCATCTTCCGTCCAGCAGAACTTCTGGTAGCAACTCCTTTGGCACCGACGATCAAATGAACGAATGTGGCTCGCACACCTGTATTTATACCCCGGGATTGCGTAACCTTCCAGAGATATTGCGTCAGAAAAGAAAACTTGAACTTGATTCTCGAAACGCGTGGAAGGAAAACTAAAAAAAAAAAAAAAAAAAAAAAAAAATTTTTTTTTTTTTTTTTTTTTTTTTATGGTTTCTATGACTAGGAAATTTGTTCGAAAATATTTACAACTCCAGAACTCGAAACAAGATTGAAATATTTTACAAGTCCCAAAAAAAAAAAAAAAAAAAAAAAAAAAATTTTTTTTTTTTTTTTTTTTTTTTTTTTTACTAGAGGGTAATGATGAAATTTTTTTCGAAAAGATTTCTTTGAAAATTTTTACAAGTCCGGACTGCGAGATCAAAACTGAAAATTTTTACAAGTCCAGACTGCGAGATCAAAACTGAAAAAAATTACAAGTCCAGACTGCGAGATCAAAACTGAAAATTTTTACAAGTCCAGACTGCGAGGCAAAACTGAAAATTTTTACAAGTCCAGACTGCGAGGCAAAACTTCAAAGTACGATTAAAGAAATAATCAGAAATCGACTTACCCACGAGTCCATCTTCCGTCCAGCAGAACTTCTGGTAGCAACTCCTTTGGCACCGACGATCAAATGAACGAATGTGGCTCGCACACCTGTATTTATACCCCGGGATTGCGTAACCTTCCAGAGATATTGCGTCAGAAAAGAAAACTTGAACTTGATTCTCGAAACGCGTGGAAGGAAAACTAAAAAAAAAAAAAAAAAAAAAAAAAAAAAAAAAAAAATTTTTTTTTTTTTTTTTTTTTTTTTTTTTTTTTTTTTATGGTTTCTATGACTAGGAAATTTGTTCGAAAATATTTACAACTCCAGAACTCGAAACAAGATTGAAATATTTTACAAGTCAAAAAAAAAAAAAAAAAAAAAAAAAAAAAAAAAAAAAAATTTTTTTTTTTTTTTTTTTTTTTTTTTTTTTTTTTTACTAGAGGGCAATGATGAAATTTATTTCGAAAAGATTTCTTTGAAAATTTTTACGAGTCCAGACTGCGAGATCAAAACTGAAAATTTTTACAAGTCCAGACTGCGAGATCAAAACTGAAAATTTTTACAAGTCCAGACTGCGAGATCAACACTGAAAATTTTTACAAGTCCAGACTGCGAGATCAGAACTGAAAAAAATTACAAGTCCAGACTGCGAGATCAAAACTGAAAAAAATTACAAGTCCAGACTGCGAGATCAAAACTGAAAATTTTTACAAGTCCA